>VXAL01002512.1:510606-533132 GCA_013399475.1 Chauna torquata
GGACGGACGGGTCTGAGGGGGCAGTATTTACTTTAAAAGTGCCCTTTTAAAGCACCAAGCATCAAATAAAGGGAATCCAAAACCACAGCATTCCCACTCAGTGGGAAGCCCAGCGTGCTGGACGGAGGCCCCCATTCATTTCTAGCATCAAGTAGTTTACTTGCACCCCTCCTTTCTGCTGGTGCAGGTGGGGGCAGAAGGGCAGAGGGAGGAGGGAAGCCACATGCCTGGCTTTGCAGCCCATCTGCGGGCTCTGGCTCTCCTCAGGGGGCCACAAAGCCTTCAAGACAAGATAAAGGAGCAATTGGGCCAGAACATGCATTGGGCTGATGGTCGAGAAAAGCCTGGTGGTACTGCAGGCACTGACAGTCTGCCATCCCCTGCAACGCTCGCCAAATCAACTCCCTGCAAAAGCCAGGGCTGGAGGAGCACGCCACCAAGGTGGAAAGGGAGCTGTGGGACAGAGCAGCTCCTGTTAGAGAGCTCACCTGTGTTTCACAGACAGATCCACAAGCCCTCACACTAACCTGAGCCTTGCATCCACCTGGGACCAGCATTGTGCAAGGCATGTGGCAGCCAAGCATTGCAAATGGCCACCAAAAGCAGCTTAGACTCCTCAAACCCTACAAGGACTCCTGCAGCTCAGAGGTGCTCTGGGCTCGGCTTTGCTGGATGCACGTGAGAATATTTACAGTAGTCCAGGCTCTCCTGTCTGAATCATGTGCTGCTTTCCTCTCCCTGGGTAAGGGCTCACCTCATGCTGCACCGTACTTGGAGAATTCAGTGGCTCAATGCAGAAGATTTGGGAGCTGTGCTTCTACATCCCCCCAAAGAGATGACCTAGTGGGAATGTCTCCAAACAAAACTTTAGAATATTTTAAATAATAAGTTAATTCTTAATAAATATGTGCTTCAAGAAAATTATAATTATATACTGCACCTTTAAATAATGCACTTAGTTCTCTGCATTGGCTTCCATTTTGGTTTCTTTTATTGTTAAAGTGCATTAAATCAAAATAATGAACCACTTCCGCATCATTATTGTTAAAATAAATCATAACATTAATACGAGTCACTAAGTCACTACTATTAGTACTGCAATCTAGCAGATAACTCTATGTATTGCTCTATTTAATACTGTCCAGCAGAAGAATATAATACTTCTATTATAATCTCACAACAGCTCCAGCAGTCTTTTATGGCTGCTACCATATTAGTACAACTAAAAATGCGGAGAAGTATGAGAGACAGGGCCACAATGCCTCAGATAGACATCCAGTAAGATGTAGCTAACTGGATATATACATATATATATTATATTGTAAGACGAAAGGTACAAAGAGGACCCTGCACACTGTGATACAAGCTGTTGTGCAGATACACCTTCTCCTGCCACCACAACTTAAATGGATCCCAACCAAATACCCACCCACCCCCTCCCTATTTGGATGCAGAGAGCTGCTTGGAACACTCTGTTTGTAGCCAGTTGTGGCACCTGGATGTTGTTTCAGCTACCAAAAGGACATCAGTCAGGTTAGCTGTAGGCAACTCTCTTGATATTACCAAGGCAATTAAACCCCACCAGCACCACCACCCCAAGAAAATTAAGAATAAAGACAAGAACAACGTATAAATTGTATAATTTTTTTTTGGCAGAGAAACATCCCCGGTAACACACAATATTGTTGTGCTATTTTACTCAGTCCCTTGATCCCAGCTATTTTAAAGTCTTTATAACCTTTACCTTCCAAGCCAAATTGGTATGAAGCTCTGGTGGAAAAAAGGGCATGTATCATTTTGTGTAAACCAGTAGTGAAATAGTCTACCCCTTCCCCCATAAAACAGACATACAATACTGCCTATTATTTAAAGGAACCAGATATTGATCTTGAGTGATTAACAAGGCCATTAAAAAAAAAAAAAAAAAAGACTTTCTCAAGTACAGTAGGGATTTGGCCAATGATGTTTACAGTACAAGAGTTGGCTACCTCAAGAATAACTCCATATTCCAAGCCTTTTCCAATAGATGCCTCTTCTATTTCCCACCACACTACCCGACCATGTGCCACGTTTGAAAGCACGAGTTAAGAAAGGCAAACTGAAATGGAACTAGAAGAGGCAGCTTCCTGGTTAGATGCATTTTAGACATAGTTGATTAGATATTAAATCTCTGAGCCTTTAAAAGCCCAGGCACACTTTCCAGTACAAATGTACTTTTTGGATTCAAGTGGGAACAGAAACACATATTTGGCTCCTACTTCAGTTTTAAGTCTCTTCTGGTAAACCAATACAAAAAAAAAGTAAACTCAGAATGCACAGAAAAGACAAAAACAAAACACAGAAAAACAATTCCCCAAAAATATACAAATTAAGGATGTGCAGACTGAGTTCAATGGCTTTTTTTTTTCCCCTCGTTGTAAACACTGATGTTGCAGAAGGTTACAGCTATTTCTAACTAATACCTTTGTGGGCCCTGCCAGCAGTCGGCACGCTTGGATTTGGACCAGATTACAAAAAAAAAAAACACATTTGACAACTTTGTCTTCAGTGTCTTAAGGGACTTCTGTACATTTTGATATTATGGCAAGTTTTGAGAAACCCAGCTCTGGAAAGAGATTCACCCCGGATCTCCTGGCAGAAGTCAGGCCAGAACTAAATATGGAGCCTACAAAGTAATCAATGTACTTAAGCATGGGGTTTGTAGGTTTGTTTTTACAAGCACCAGTAGGCATTGCTGCCCTAGAACACCTGAAATCAACTCAAAGAAGGAGACAGAAAGAAAGGAAACAAAGAGCCCCCAACCAACACCACCTGATCGCCATTTCCGGTGAGTTAGCAGTAACAACAAAACACAGCTGAAGTCAGAGACCAAATCTCTCCACGATGAACAGGCTCCAACAGGACCAAACAACTGTTGAGAAGAGTTTGAAAAAAAAAGAAAAAAAAAGTGAGCTTCTCCAAAGGATTAGAGTCCCTCTGTGTTTCAGAAACTTCCATTTGCTTCTCATTGCAAGTTGTGGAAACGCATCCAAAACTCTTGGGTATTCCACGTATGGACAAGAACGAGGAGAAAGGGAGCCAAGATTGTAAGAGTTTGGCACAAAACTCCCCAAGTAGATGCATGTGTATTTCTCTCACGAAAGGCACACATTTGGTTTCCTGTCAATAACTGGAAAGATGGGATGTCATACCCTGTTACGCATATAAGATCAACAACTTCACAAAAAGGCATTTGACTATGCTGCATCTTCCTCATAGTTGCTTACAACACATTAACCCCACAAACATCTCCAGGACATGGCAGATTTGTCCTCAGCATTGACTCCTTTGTCCCTTTGTACAAACTGGGGCACAGGGAAACGTCTTTTTGTGTAGCAATTGTTTTTTCCACACGCACACAGCAGGAACAGTATAAATTAGGGAGGTTAAAGATATTGCAATATTAGTTCTTTTTCTCCAAATAATTTGAGGGCACCCAGCCTTTGAATGGCTTCACACCATTCATGATCTGGCAGTACCACCAGCCATTTGGGTTCCTTTCAAGGACCTCCATGCAGACACCTTCTTGAAACCCTGCAGTCTCCTCATCCCCTTCATAGTCTGCAATCGAAACATAGATGTCCTTGAGATTGTTGTGAATGAACTGGGATTTTTCAATGGGCTTTGGCCTGACAGTGGACACAGGGATCCCATTCCTCTGGGTGGGGAGGTTGGAGGTGGTCTCTGAGCCCTCTGTGCCTGACCTCTCAGGCTGCTTTGCCTTTGCATCGCCTGGCTGTGACCGTGCGTTACTGAAGGAGGAATTCCGACGGACATTTCTAAGATGATCTGTAGATGTTAAAGACTCATTTCTGCGCAAGGAGCATGACAGGTTGTTGTCCTTCAGTGGGGGAGACACAAACACTGACTGAGGCCGGACAGCAAGCTGCCTCACACCATTCCTCATTTTGACTGGCCCTGATGTTTTTGAAAAACCACCAGGAGGTTTGCTTGGGATGGGTGGTGTTGCACGTTTACTCTGGTTGATGGTGTTCAAAGCCTGAACTCTTTTCTCTATCTTCTCTAAACTGTTTGACTTGTTTTCATTTTTCCTGTTCCTGGCAAATGAGGTGTCAGTCTCTGCTGATGTGGCTTCTCGCTGGTTATCAGGGACAGCCAAATAATGGGAAGGAGCCCAGCCTTCCATGTCTCCGTATTTCAGGTACCACCACCCACTGGCTTGCTTTTCCAGCACTTCTACTTCTACACCTGCTGGGAAGCAAATTTCAGAATCCTGTACCTTTTGGTATGAGTCAGTGGTCACATAGAAACACCTGGAGTCATTTTCTTGCTCAGTTTTGGCTGAATGGCTAGAGCAGAAAATGCCACGGGAAGGAGCTGTAATGAGGTCAGCTGAGCTCCTCCTAACAGGATCATCTTGGTTCTCAGAAGCTGTGTGTGGGGGGCTCTCAGACTCCTCACTTCTTGAACCTTTAAGTCCACCTCTGAGCTGCCCAGTTGGCCTCAGCTGACGCCTTAAAGTGCTGATATCCATCTTTTCTTGGCTCTGAGAATCTGCCTTGTTGAGGAAAGGTTTGGGCCTAACGATTGGCTTTGCTCTAATGGAAGGACTCTGCCCAGGCTCTTTCTTCACACCTACTCGTGGCATGCTACGTAAGCCAACGTCTGAAGCTGACCTTGGCTTCGTCTCCTCACTCCTGGAATAGTGACATTTTCCAAGATCAGGCTGGATGTTTTTGTCCATCTTGGGCTTCATGAGTGATGACTTAGGAGAGTTGGAACATGGAGAGTTCCTTCGGATCAAGGAGAGAGAGGAGCTTTTCTGAGAATCTGAGTCTCCACTAGATTCCTTATTGGACAAACCATCTTCCACGTAACGCCTGAATCCCTCATTCTCATAGATGGTCTCCTCTTCATGAGCAACATCCTCTGAAGACTCACCTACTTTGAACTTTGCTTTCTGAAGTGACGACACGGGAGAGGGCTTGAGGGGCTGAAACAGTCGTTTTTCAGGAGTGCCCTCTTCACGATGACTTTCATTTACTTCACACTCCAAGTCAAACCCAAAGGCAGGCACATCATACTCAGGTTCTTCATATTTGAGCTTGTGGGGAGAGTCCTGGGTATCCCCTGAAGAAACTATTCCAGGAGTTGTTCCATCTTCAGTGTCTTTTGGTTTACTGGGAGGTGCTGGGGGAGGAACTTTTGGGCGGGTTAAAGTACTGGTTCTTCTGTTTAAATTTGGCTTCTTCCTCTTGTCAATATAAGATGCTGGAGCCCATCCTTCCTTCTCTCCAATCTGCACATACCACCAGCCACCAGAATTCTTTTCTATAACCTATGAGATGACAAAGAACATGTTACACAAAAATCTCAATGAATTTCTTTTTCACTCCTCCTCTTTCAACCCAGTCCCCTACAATAGCCAAGCATTATTATTTTTCCAGTTGCACTGTTAAGGCTCACCTCTGCTTTTTGTCCTCCGCGAAAGCTTATCCCATCAGAGATACACGACTGGAACTCTGCAATGGTGTAGTATTCCACTTCCACAGAGGGTGGCTCTGGTGGTTTGGGCAACTGAAAACCCTATGGCAAATAGAAAGTTTTGTTCAATTAAACGATAGAAACAGCAGGCTGAACAGCAGTGTGAACAAGTATTTGCCTTCTTAGATGTGCTATTCACTAAAAACTCTTCCTTCTTCCTGTGCTACTTCCTAATGATAACTTCCCAATTCTCCAGAGTGGAAGCCAACATATTGAGATTGGCCACAACAGAGAAGGCTTTCAAAATATGCGCTGTTCGTGACGCCTTCACTAGCTATTAAAACTGTGATAATCTTTACCTGAACAGTAAAACATTCTACTGATGGGCCATAAAGTGTGAGTTGCCTTTCCAGTCACTGTAACAACAGCCCATTTACTCTGAGATTTTGTCCAGAAACACTCAGTTCTGGATGGCTTGTCACAACTGCAGAAAATTGCATTGCAACAGGCCCGTGATACATTCTGCCTATTGCCGAATATACTACTTTAGAATGTAATCCTAACAAATTATTGCTCTTAATATGCTGCTAAATTTTAAACAATCTGAATTCTTCAGTGGTACAACCTAATGGGCATCTGTTACAGCAAGAAACAAGGACAACATCATAGATGCCTGGAGAGCTTTGCTCAGCTAAAGTGATGGGGAAGGACTTTACTACAGGATCAGAAGATTCCATTTCCACCCCATAACAGACCCAGAACTTCTATTCAATCCCAACACTTGAATGCCAACACGACCTGCATTTAAAATTGCATAGAGGCTCCACCAGAAACAGGACACTGCTATTTACAGCCATTCTGGCAGCATACCAGACTCCTCTAACAGCTAAGTGCCTTTACATTAAGCTGTCACATTTTAGAGCTTGTTACAATCATTTTTAAGGTAATAAATGGGATGAGTCCCTTCAAGAATTTCAGTATCAGAAGCTTTTCAGATTAGCACATTGCTCATCTACAGGAAGACTAGAGGATGGTGAAGCTTCACAGCTTCTGCACTTCAGTGCTTTGGGTCTCAACACAAGAACTCCAGTATATCAGGATCTCCTGAACACAGGTCGGACCTGCCATCAACACAGCACAGCAAAAGACAAAACAATCCTAAGCCATTAACAGGAGAAAGGCAAATTACATACTGTGCTTTATTCACCTGCTCCCCCGTTTCTAAGATACCCTCATTTTTAACTACCAATCCATATTTCATCACAAACAGCATGTGGCATTTCACAGATAATATAACACTGCACCTTAGGAACCATGTCTAACAATGTTATAATTGTGTGTTTCAGCACTATAAACGCTGAAACACAGCAGAAGTACAGCATAATAAAATGCCTTCAGATAATAGGATGGTTTGGATTAAATGAAGATAATTGGAAACAGCAGACGTTCAGGATTTCACATATATTATCACTGTTGTTTTTAGTATGGGATTAAGTATGGTAGTCTTGTCAAAACAAAAGTAATGGAAAGTAATGCAAAGAGAAACAGAAAGAAAATGCTAATATTATGTTCATCTAGGTTGTTGAGAGGTATCTCAGGTGACAGAAGAACTACAGGTCACATACTGTTCATAAAGGGTACAAAGATTAAATATTACGTATTGCCTATCTATAAACAAGTTATTAGCATGACTTTTGTGCAAATAGATTACTGAGTAGTTCCCATCTGAAGATGACAGATCACATCTCATAAACTGGTCCAGGCTTCCAGCTTTGAGGACAAAGGATCATAGAAGGTCTCACTCCTGTAGCACATACCCTTCCATAAGATCCCTAGTCACTTTAAACATAAAAAACAGTGAAGCTTAGCCATCCCAAAGATGGGAGCTTAGTCAACCTGAAGATGGGAGACATTCCCAGTTAAGACAAGTGATCACTTAAAAAGGTCACGAGACACAGTCCTTGCAAAAGAAACCCAGAGAAACTTTAAATCTGAGTCGGCCAAACAGGCTTTAATGTGCATGCACAGGACATAGTAGCTTTATGATGTTCTCCCTTCTTAAAATTATTATTATTTTTTTCCCCCCCTGTAAAAACATTCATGCCATCAACTCTCCATATGGCTGAGGGATTGGCATGAAGCTGTTGGGACACATCAGCTTGAGTCCTACACCCTCACCTGTGAAGGCTTCTGATATCCAAATTGCCTCATGTCCAACATGAGCTTCCCCCTCTCAAAATACTTATTTCAGTAGGATTGAAAGTGACTTTTTTCCATGTTCAGACATAGCAAAGCATTAAGACATTCTCAGCTGGGAGTTGGCAGCAATTTAAGAACAGTTCAACACTTGCTTAGTTAGGGCAACATTTTGAAAAACAGAAACCCTCCAGTTAACATTAGGATGTCCAGATCTGTTCAATACTTAATAAAATGAACAGCCATGAAAATAAAGGTTGTCTCATATACACCCCCCACCCCCCCCACACCCTGCACCTTGTACAGCTGTAGGAAATCTCAAAGCAACCACACACCTACCCCACTGATACTATATACTGTAAAAACAATACAAACCAGACTGGATTCTCTTCGTGGGGGTGGCCTTGTTCTTAAATTTGGAGAACCTGAGCAGGAAAGAGGAAGGCAAAGTTTACTTTTTAAATACTGCTAAACACATTCCTCAGAAGCACTCCGCTGTTACGCAGTGAGAATATTAGAAATCAGTATTTGCAATATTTAAGCTACTTCTGTGAAATAAAATAGGAAACTATGAGGATATATTAGAAACACTAAGGTAACTTTGCTGTTCATCTCAGCTAAGCTAGCAAATTTAAGAGGAAATCACTGCCAGAAAGTAGTGGATTGTATTTTCTGCTGGAACTGACCAGTTCCACTGGAGATTGGCCAGCAAAGAATTGGCCTAGTATCTAGCTTTCCCCCCAGCAGTAAAAATAATCCACTAAATTAATAACATTCATACTGTCCTCTATCATAGTATTTTGCCATTCCCTGCATAAACTAGCATTAGCATCTGCATTTTGCAGATGTAGTAAAAACGTTATAGCAATCGGACCCCAGGAAAACAGGGAAGTGAATGCAAGAGAAGACGTAGGTGGTCTCCTTGACTTGAACACACCATCACTCATCTGTATTACTGGTGGTGGGCAGCAGATTTTAGGGTATTCAAAAGGGGAAAACTTTTTCCTGAAATAAAGTGTTAAGTAACTGCATACTGGCTAAGACAAACAAGCATCAGCAAGCCCTTGTATAAGGTGAAGTCAAATTTTATCACTATTAATAAATGACCATATCTTGGAGTCCCTGCAGATCTACAGACAAGTGCTAAGATCTGCTCAGGAGGGTTCAGCTATAAGTCTGGGGCACACAGGACCTTAGCTGACCTTAGGCAATGCCAGCCCTGAAAGACAGAAAACAAGAATTCTTTGCGAGTCAGTGGAAATCCAGACTACTTTACTGCCTTACTTATTTGAGCTCTTTGTGGTGCTATCCTTGCTATGGCTGGGGATCCCTGTGCCAGTTTGGAAGCCTGCTTGTCTGGGGTCATCATGGCATTGCCATTAGAGTCATTGCAGAGGATAGGCAAACTGATTTCCTTCTTCGTGATATGAGATTCTGTGGTCTCATTTTCTGCTTGAGTTTCCTTGTCAGTGGATGACTTCTTGTTCAGCAGGTTACTGATCTCCATAATGTTTCCTATGATTTCCACCGGCCCTGTTAAGTTCTTTTTCCTAGATGGAAGATCATCTTTAGCCTTCTTCAGATACGAAGCTGGGGCCCAGCCCTCTTTGCCGAGATACCTGCAGATGCAAAAGCAAATATCATCACATCAAACACAGCCTTCTCACACATTTCAGGTGCAACAAAGGCAAAAGCGATCGATGATGACAAAACAAAACTTGCAGTACTTAGACTAGCTTTTGTGGTTTCCATTTATTACCTATTGACATCTCAAAGTCAGCTCAGCTAGTAGTGAACTGCAGACTGCTGTTGAAAGTCACTTATCATAAAGGAAGGAGTCTCTCTGGATAAGGAACACAGTTGCAAGACGAAGGTCTTCACCATTTTGTTTTATGCCACATCTAGACACTACCAAACTCGATATTCCTCCATGCAGCAAAAAAGGCAAGCTAGTGAGTAAACAATTTTAATCCTTCCAAGTGGCAACTCAAAATGGAAAAGGGCTAAAATATGAGTGAAATTCATAAAAGTACAGAGCCCCTACATCTGCTCTATAAAAGGCCCTTGTGCAATCCTATCTCTTTGTAATCATAATAACGAACACTTGCCCTCCTCCCTTAACTCCCAGCTTTTCTTATGGAGAACATGGGATTCTTAAACCCCTGTAGCTTCCTCTATCACTGCAAGGTCAAGAAATGATTTGACTAGAAAAAACAGCTTTCATGGAGACTCATTTTTCTAGAACAAGCTAGGGGCTATTTGAAGAAATAAACTGGGAAATCTGAACAGACACCTGAACCCAGCACATGTTCCCGGAGCACCAGGCTGAGCTGCTCAAGCTACACTTCAAACTGAAGTCATTCTTCCACAACTTGCCTTTTGGGAAGATGGTTTTTCTAACTCCTGCCATTCTTAACACCTCAGCAGGGATTTCAGATTACAATCAGACTCCAGGGAGGACCACGTGGATGAACTCTGCTTTCCCTAATGAAACTCTAACTTGCTACAGAGTGAGTCACTGAAACCCTTCTCTCTTTAATCTCTCAAGATACCCACGGCAGGTGCTTGAGCTGTTAAGTAGGAAAGCAGGCACCATTAAATTCCTGGTGCTCAGGAAATCTGCAGGAAATACAAAGGTTAAAACAGTAGGACTCTAAGGCTCGTCAATGAAAATGGAGACTCAGACAGCAGAGGAAGGAGTTGGAGAGGGGGAAAAATATCAGCAAATCATTCTCTATCAGACACATATTTGTCATGCAAAGCATTGATTCCGGGATTCATTATGAGATTTCTGCACCAGGGCATGCCCTGGGCTCGTTCACCACATCCAGACACTCAAGAGTGGCACTGGGACTTTATGGAGAGAACAGGAAAATGTAGTGTACATTTGCTTCTTTAGACTTCTTCATTAGCATCTTGCTGTACAAAAGCAAGTACAACTGCTATAGTTATAGCAAGGAGCATAAAGGTCTTTGTTCAAAAACTTTCCTTTCCCTCCCTTCCTATCTAGATCAGGAAGGACACTAAGCAGATATGCTGCTGCTCCCTACAGCAGCTTCCCTCTGTCACACATGAAAGCAAAGATATGGGATTGCCCCTGTTCAGAGAGTTTAGTGACAAGGTTTTCCAAGGATTCTAATGTTAAAAAAAAAAGCATCCCAAGGGCTCTGAGCTTTGTTTGCAGCAGAGAGACTAACAAAAAGTAATGAAGTGGTAATGACTTGATCTGGCTTCCAACAGATACACAGCATCTCACCACTGATAATATATCAAGATGTAATTTGCATCCTTGCAATCCTGTCCCCTTTGAGGATTTTCAGCATCCCTCTACCATTTTCAAGTCCTGAAGACTTTTCACTCCACCTGCTTTTGCACTAGATGGTACTTTTGCAGAGCTACTGACCAGAGCTTTCTGTTGCATATGCATCAGAGAAGGTTTTTCTGAAAGACATTTATAATTTTACATGATCTGGAGATGTTAAGATTTCAGTCTGAGAAAGCCACATTTGGCCAATGCACTGAGCACTCCAGTTCCAAAGCCTACTTTCAACAGAGCTTGATTGTGCAAAATCAGCAAGAAAAAAACATTTTATATACATCATAGTTTGTGGGAGACTTAACATGTTTAAGATCAGAAAAGCTTCAACAGGCAGGTTCTGTATTGGCTCGTTAGTTCTCTTGCCAACTGTATGTATTTGGATCAGCCCATGTAACCCCGCTGCTTCAGACACCTCAGATCTCACACAGTTTCTTCCAGTGAATAGTAGCAGCAATAGCTGGACAGTTAATAACTCTGGGCAACATACTCTCAGTAGAGAGACTGTTGCTAGTTATTTCTTCTTCTGACTTAGTAAATTCAACTTGGAGTTAATGCTGAGCAGTAGATGCCACCAACTGCCTGCTTATTTGTGCAACTCCACAAATAAAAGATTCTTATGTAAGTCAAATAGGCTTACATTTTTCACCTTAGTCCTTGAACTTGGCAATCGCAAAGCTCTTTGTGAACATCACCTTAGAAGGCTACTTTCACCTGCAAAATGGCGAGATCAAGAACTAAGGCAAAGGCTAACCAGCTTCAGAGAAGTCTTGAACTAGTAATGACCTTCATTTCATGTCCACGAGTTGAATCGCAAATATCCTTCCTTCATTTACAAATCACGACCTACTGAAGACATTTCAAACCCCATCCTAGATTCCTCTTAACTCCTAACTGCAGATCCTACCACTTCAGCTGCACCTCATTCACTTGGGCTCAGGCTCAGAACAACCAACAAAACTGAAAAGGCAGGCAAATAACAAAAGCTTTACTTAGCATATTGATACTTATCTGGCCTGCACTCCTATCAGGCACCACGAGATTGCCTCTAGGTGAAGGTAATGATAGAAAGCAAGGTTTAAATAATGGGTGTTAATGCCAGCTCTGGTCATACCAGGAAGTGTGCAGATCCACTGAACTCTGTGGAACGGTAAGAAGGATCCCAGCTCAGAGCCTTCATTTCACTTCTCCAGATTCCAAATCATTTTTTAAAAAAGTTGTGACGCATAAGGGGCAAAATAAAGGAAGACACCAGTATTGTCTCTAGCTTCTACAGCAATGAAATGGGAAGGTTACAGAATTAGGTGCAGTGACTTGGTTCCACAGTGATTCCAAAACCCTCCCTGTTTATATTACATGAAGGAAAAAATGGATTCAAACCATAGGAATGTTAAAAAAAAGTCAGAAGTGCCTCTGTGAGTCTGAAAGTCACATCTGCTTTCCAGCTCCAGAGCACTGGAATTACTCCAGAGGGAAGCAAACTTGGGGAGAAAAAAAAAGGAAAGAAAAAAGAAAAAAAAGAAAAAAAAAGAAAAAGAAGAACAGGAAATGAGGATCAGCACATGGCGAGGAATTTGGGGAAATTACATATTTAAGGTGGAACAAGCTAATGTCTTTAAGGTGGATTCCATTTGCAAGCTGCTGGATTTGTTTTTATTTCTTGACATTGGGGGGTGCGTGTGTGAGTGTGTGAGTGTGTGAGTGTTCAGTCTGTTATCCAGCTCAGCAGACAACAAGGCAGCAGGATTCAGCTGCAGTATCTTCCTGCTTCCCCTCATGCTCACTACAGGAGAAAGAGCTGCTGCTTTTAAGACACTCAGTACTCAAAGCAGAATTCCCGAGGAAGAGGAATCTTCTTCTGAGTGGTCCTGGACAGTACATACAGGGGCTTAAGCCTAATAAACAGCACAATAAGTTTGAGACAGCTACTTGGGCTGCAAAGGAGCAGCTTGTCCAGGACGAATCACTGCACCAACGTTTCCCAAAGTGTTGCTGATGGGAAAAAAAAGTTTTTAAGTGCTGCTTATTCTCCAGCCAGGCAGCAGAGCAGTGCCCCAGAGTGGCAGAGACAATGATTGATACCCAAAGCACTCATCACGCTCTCATGCTGAGCTAGCCCACCTTTCAACAAAAACAGGGGCTGCTCAACTCAAAATGTCTCTTTAAAAAAGCCAAGGGCATACTGCATTCCCTGACTACCACAGGGAGGCTGGGGCACCCACTGTCCTTCAAGTGGATCAGCATGAAGGAGCCACTCGAGTGTGACTGTACGCCAGAATGCACTTCTGCTATAAAAGCCTGACAAGCACACACTCACACTTTTGTTCCTAGAAAAACATGCGGTTGGCCCAAAGGAGAGTGCAAGGGAAAGGGGCGGAGGGGGGAGGACAAGGACTTCTGCTTATTATAGGGCTGTTGGTATGGCAAAGGGGAACCTACAGTAGTAATATAGCTGCATTTCAGAAGAATATTGAAATGAACTGAAGATGTCTTATGTTGCTCCTCCCCTCAGAAAACCTATGTGCTGTTGATTCCTCTATCTGCAACTTTGGATTCCACTTCTGTGAATGATTAAAGGAGAAAAAAATGTGACCTGACCAAACCCAGGCATTCTGAGTTCCTCCTATCTAGAGTGCCTTCCTGACTCCACTGCTATCTTTATTAGCCTCTTCCCACTACAGGAGCATTAGATGGAAGAAAAAAAGAATCCGTTTTCTATGTACAGGACATCAACTAAAACAACAACATTGCTTCAGTCAGCACTTTCATAGCCCTCATTCATAGCTGATGAATCAAACAGAATTCAAACAAAAGCAAATTATGGCTTGGGGAGGGAAAGAGGAAAAATTATTATAATTACTTGCTGAATAGAAAGAATACTAGATATGTTTTGCATTGCCTGAGAGATAAACCTGCATTTTTAACCTGTTTTATCACATCTTGTTCAAAAAGACATGGGATGTCATAGTACTGCCAGGTCCCCACAGCTAAGCAATGCACGTTACAAAGTGGCAGAATCACAACAGAGCACTAAAAATTAAGTGCTGTGTGAGCCCAGATGGAGAGAGCTCTCATTAACTACTTGTCCTGACACCTTACACCACTATCTTAAACACACCTAACCTACATTTTCCCATAAAAATCCCCTTTTAAATGCTTAAGCCATAAGTCTCTTCTATGACTGCCATTTCAAATGCATAACAAAGTTAGATACATGATGATAACTTCACCTGCCCTTGGAACACAGTCCCTCTACATACCTGAATGCCTAATCTGGACAGGCAGAAGTCAGGCAAATTAGCTGAAACCATCAATAAGTTTGGAAAGGGGCTATAGCCAAAGTGATCTTTTCTGTCCCTGAAAATCTCACCACCTGCCCCAAACAGCTCAATGGACCACAGCCTTTCACTGTTGCTATAAATAGATTTAAGTGTGCTACAGAAAAACTCTTACACCGGAAACACATTAAAAATTGCACACAATAGAAATCCTTGTTAGGACTCTCATATCAACTCAGTTATGGGCTTTTACCTTGAAGGAAGAAGAAAACATCTACAAAGTTAAGGAATTTCCCGCACTGGAACAGTCTACACATTTTGCATACACTGTAATATTACTTTAATTGACATTGTATTGCCTTAGCCTTTTCTTTACATTTCTTCAAGATGCCCAACTAGAAGTAGTTAAGTGCTAACATTAAGTGAATGATCAGAAAAGCTCACTGCCACAGATTCTGCAGCAATGTGGCTGCGCAGCTTCTTTACCTTATGTACCACCATCCTTCCAGGTTCTTTTGGATGACCTCCACGGTGACCCCTTTTTCGAACCCAATCTCATCCTTCCCCTGGCTGGCGTACGGCTGGATAGTGACATATTTCTCTTCTAGTGAAGGGAGAAAAGGCAACATCAGTTAGGGTCAGAATTAGTCCAGCTGTTTTTCTGTTCTGCTTGCTTTTAAACTGTTATGCAGTGATTACGTGGAGCCATTACAAAAGGCGGAGCCCAGCTCAGGGGCCCACTGATTATTTAAGCTGACGACATGATAGATAATCAGCCCCTTGCCACTACCCTGCTGCTGATAATCACAAAGCATTTCCATGCCAATAATGACACAAAGTCCCCTCAGAGCTTCCCCCCCTCCCCAAGTTCCTCGAGCGGGTAAGAGAGAGGATTTGAAGCCGGACTTAACTCCCATACTGTAACTTGACAGAATCAACCTGGCTGCCAAATCAGCTAAGCGTCACTGCGGGAGCTCCAGCCAGTTGGCTCTTTTGAATGCGCACATGGTTGCACGAAGCATTGTGTTACTGAAACCCGAGCCCTGGATCCCAAGAGAGACCGATGCTCCCCAGCTCAGAGGGGCTGGCCCAGCACACTGCTCTCCCCACACCTCCAGAACAGCTTGGGGCTACAGGAACAAGCTTGAAACAGCAGAAAAAAAGTGACATATGAATAAAAGGGTTTTGCAGTTAAGAAGAGACCATACAGCATCTTGCATTCATGGATTGATTGTGAGGTGTTTGCAAAGACACTTTTGCTAGACCTCCCTCGAGAAGTACACAGGTGGCAGTGGTAAAGGAGGGCCAGAACTAAGACATACTTCAAAAGCACAGGCTAGATTTCAAGTATGGTGTTCGAGCCAAAAACTTAGCATCCCTATTCATCTCCAGCAGCTATCCCCTTTTCAGGCTGGGCAGAGGTGAGCAGACTTGCTGAGCACGAGCCAATAAACAGAGCAAACAGACACTTTCTCAACATCTTCCTCCACCCACCAGGAGTCCTTTACTGCAGCACTTCCATCACAGTCAAGGTCAACCTTTTCCTCCGTTAGCTTGAAAAATTACAACTGGCATTGAAAACATGAACTACCAGCCTTTCCATGTCTGCAGCAGCAGACATGGAAAGAGTTACCAAACCCCTCTCCTGAACCCAAGCTACAGTGCATGTAGCAGCATGAGTTTCTGTGGCTAGATCAAAGGCAGGGAAGGCAAGCAATAAAGTGCACCCCAACCAGCCTTCCTAGTGCTTTCTACTGGCAGTCGCAACAAGGCATGGCCAGGAACAAACATGGGGTTGTCAGTGCACGGGAACAGGCAGGAAATTAAGTGAATCCAGAGTTCCTGATCGCTGCAGAACAAAGGAGCTCTGAAAAGGTTGCAGCAGCTTGATGCAAACGCTCTTTTGGAGAGAGTGAAGCAGACTCAACCATCTGTTCGGTTTTGTGGCTCAACTGCATTTTGTTGCTTGGTGAAGCATGGAAACTTTACAAAAAAAGCCTTACTGAGACAGTAAGAAATAATACCTCAGAAATGGGGAAAAAACATTGGCAGAGCATCTGATGGCAGAATATTCAGCAAAACTGCATCTCTGAAATCAACTTCCTTTGATGGGTCACACTGGATCCTTCTAATTCTGACGAAGTAAAACCTGTCAAAACCTTTGCCTCCAAGAGGAAAATATTCTCTCCGGCTCCCTGCAGCCACTTTATTACTGCTAAGAAATTCCAGCTAGTTTGTAATTAGCATCATCAAGATAAAACACCTTCCCCACAGACATACTCTGCTACAAGATGGGGTCTGACAAATGCTGATGCAGATAATGAAACCCGGCTTCAAAGTCACTGGACAGTTTTCCTTGCTGGGTTTCTGCTCTGCACAGTAAAGGCAGACATTTTTCCTCTTTTTAAAGTGACTGCTGCTGAAGAAGTTGTGTGTCCAGTTTCTACCACCTGCAAAACCCCAAGCACTAAACTGAACTGTGGAAGATCCCTGGGCAGCCAGAGCTTGTCCCCGAGAGGAGAGGGCCAAGAGGAAGTTCAGGTGCAGAGTTGCAGCACTGCCCAGATACACGTTGCTTCAGACGCTTCCAGGGACATTTCTAGGACAGCAATAAAGAGCTAAGCCATATGTTTGCTTAGTGTTGGAAGAAGGCTCTGCTTTGTCTCTCCCCCATACCAAAGCTGCTCTATAACCCAGGCCATCAGAGTTCACCCTTGCCACTACAGCTACAACAGAAGTTTCCCTGTTTATCTTATTTCTCCTTCACATAAACAGCAGTCCTTGCTGCAGCTAAAGCCAACTACTCAGCTAGCTCCAGTTCCTCTTGCCGGGCAGAGCAGTCCCACTCTCTCTCCAGGGATGTGACCTCCCTCCTTCTGCAGAGGACAGGGGAGGTCAAGACTCAGGCATTCACGCCTGGATGTTCAACACAGCTTTCCAAACTCCTGATCCAGCAGGACTTCTTGTGGCTGAGGAATAGACACAGTGGTCGCCCATCCACCCCACAGCATTTCTGTGTCTGATCATACAGGGGAAATCAAAGTTTGGGGCAAGGGTCCTTCACAAACTAGGATGCAATCACCTTCTGAACATTAGATCCCTTCCTCCCCCCCACAAATCATTCTTTCCATTCCGCATATAGGTGAGTGGCTACCAGGAAAAGTGATAACAGATCCATGCAAAGTACTACAATAGCCTGCAACTACTGTAAACACAACTTCCGGGGCTGCAGCTACCCATGTGGGCACACATCACCACTCTACTTGCTCATTACTGCCTTCCTCCCTGCAATCAACTCCTGGACTTCCCTTCCAGCTAGTTACAAAGTAAGGCAGAACAGCAGAGAAAACCTCCAGTACCTCCCATTCTGGCTGGAACAGGCCAGGAAGCACTGATCGCACTGTTGAGGTGGCACATTGAAAAAAGCAGCAGCCCCACACACACAGGGAAGCTACATCCTCTGCTGGGAGAGCTGCAGCCTCTTTCCTGACTTTTCCACCATCGCTCAGGTTTACTGAGGAGAGACTCGGCTGCTGAGCAGCAGTCTGCCCCCAGTACTGACATTACTGCTTTGCCTATTGCTCTCACCTTGCTGCCTTGCACACGCCACGCAATACTGCCCGTCAGTGGTGCTGAGTGACTGGAGACACTGGGCACCTCTAAAAACAAACACTGAATTGCTAAGGAGGGTGCAGCCCCATCCAAGTGCTGTGACACTGGGATGCGCAGGTGAGACTGGTAGGCATTTCTGAGCTGCCACTGTCTTATTCTGTCCACGAGCATCTCCATTCTTAAATCTTTCGTGCTGTGGCTTTCAACTCAAGAACACAACTCTTTGAAAGGAGAAGCTTCAAGCAATTCCTCCCTTGGGGCAGGGGGGAAATGACTGAATGGAAGTGAAAAGGTGAGAGACAAAGTTCTCCCATGAAGCAAGACAACCAAAACTTGTTTAAAAATCCACTCAAAAAAGAGGGTCCTACAATGTTTGTGCTTAGCAATTCTATTTTTAAGCCTACAGATCAAAAACAGGAAGGCACCATTAAAATTTCCCCTTGCAAAGTGCTTTCATAGCAAAAGTTATGGTCATTTCCAAGATTACACACGTTTGGTTTCTTTTAGTGGTGCAGGGGATACCACAAACACACATGAGGTTTGTAACTTAAACAGTATTCTGAAGATATGGGCCTCCTTGCAACCTAAGTGTAATTCTGGTTTGCTTCTCAAAGACTCCCTCTAGCCAGAGGATGTTATGCACAAACCACCATTTGCTGGAGGGAGCCATGGAGCTTTCAATGGATGTGTCACTTAAGAGGATTGATGTAGCATTCGACATACCAGATTACTATTCACAAGTCTTTAAGAGAAGATATTTTATACATCAATCACAAAGTGTCAAGTTACTAGAACGACAACACAGATAAACGGCTTCATGGGAGAATCAGTAGAGCAACAGCCAGTGGAAAGACACTGCACTGAGTTACACAGACAATTCTGAAATATGCTGGTTTTGTTCAGATACTGTGACAGGCAGCGGTATAAAAACACATCAGTGAACCATCCCAGAGCTACCAGAAAAGTTGTATGCCCAGATCTGCAAGAATTCACAAGTGTTTAATTTTGATTCATCAAGTTTTAGCTTAACAATTACCAGCAAAAAATGTAAACAAGTATAATTTGTATTCCCCAGCTGCAGCTTCCATTACATCAACTTCACCGTTGAGGTCAAGTGGGCAGAGTAAACTTTAATACATGCTGCGAAACACATGCACCAGCTAAAAGGCTGCACTTTGGAAATAATGGGATGAGAGTCCTACTCCCCTTCAGGATCAGCTGAAAACAGCACAAACATACCTCTCTTCTTAGTATGCGACACCTGGAGATCTGTTAATAGCTCCATCAGCCAACTTCACTCAAATTTCTTTAGTTCTAATTTGCAGGTCAAAGATATCTTCCCCAGCTGAACCAAAGGAGATACCTCCATTGGAAATTCAGCTACACTAGTAAATCCGAACAAGGCATGCATGAAGCAAAGCCTGTTTGGCAAAGAGCTATGACACAAGTCTTTCACATCATGCTTATCCAACTGCAACCCACTTAGCTTGGAAGGAAAGGACTAGTGCGTCCTGGACACAGACACTATTTAACACATGCACAACAAGAATTTCTGCACTGTTTGGACCACCAGACCCACACCACCCGCTAGTAGCTGTGCTCTGCCCAGCTCTCCCAGATACCCTGGCAGCTGAGCACTCAGTTCACTAGTTACTGCAAAACCCCACTTCCCTATCAACCTTTCTCCTCCTTTTTTTTCTCCTCCCCAAAGAAAGGCAAGCTTCTATTTTACTCTGGTTTTACCTGAAATGTCCTCAGGAAAGACAGTAGAGGCTTGGGGCCAAAACAGAGACAAATCCTGATGGATCACTAGGAAACTTGTGTGGACAGTACAAGACAGTTGTAACGGCCATGTAACAGACCACAATATTAGAAAAAGGCTTTTTCTAGCAAATGAGATTTCCCACCAGCAAGCGTAGCACAGGCTGCTGCAGCTCAGCTAGGACATGTGTGTACATACAGTACATATGAAAGGCCACCTAGTGATGCAGCAGCTGAGGCCTTTTCCTCCATCCTGCCTCACACCCACCACCTCCCCTTGCACAGTTCACAGCTGTGCCACGAACTGGACCTGAAGCCAACCTGGCCAAGGAAAAGCCAGTATGACCTTAAGTTTGGTTTGGTTCATTGCAGAGCTGCATGTGCATGAAGGAGACAGGAAGATGCTGGAGAAGGTGATTTAAAGAAAAAAAAGTGATGGCACCACAAACTGTGTAAAACTCCTTTCTCTGTACTAAGCCAGGCTAGTTTCAGTGCAGCTTCTCTTAGTTTTGAGAATATAGGCTGTTTCTAAGGCTGTTGGAAGCAGTGTGAAAGCAACTCATATCAAGCAATCCAAAACCATGCTAAGACAATTCAAGAGTGCCTACATGTCTTCTCCCACCTATTTTCAGATGCAAGTTAGTAAAGCACAACTTTTTGCATAAATAGTATTTATAATACTGCTTTTATATCATCATATGATTTACAGCAGGGCAAGGTGACCTATAGGCACCTTGGCAATGCTCATCAAGCAGCAAAAGGTCACTTTTGCAGCCATAGTGTAGCAGAGACAAATATTTCTTCCATCTTACCCAGACTGTTCCTTGGCTATAATGAAACATAGCGGCTGCAGAAAAGCTAGTGATGCTATATTTAACTTGTTATAATTTAGGAGAACTTAATGTCAATGACATTTATTTTTGTATAATGGCAGACCAGGACAATAATGCTTCATGTTTTTTTTGTATAGGATTAGAGCTTGTAATTAAAGAGCCAGCAGATGCATCCATTTCATCACCCCCCTTTTAATCAGCACATACCCAAATGGGTTTTCTTTTGTTTAATCTGCTGTATTTCTGTCTACTGGTGAAAATGGAATCTCAAAGAATTTTAAGGCATTGGACGTTGCATTTTCCATACCAGGTAACCCATCAAGACAAAGGAAAAAGCCCTCTCCCACAGCAAAAACCTCTAATTAGCTAAGATGAAGCTCCATCCGTTCCTGAAGAAACTGTACTTAGCAGTCTGACAGAGCAAGACACTGAACTTAACAGCCCACAAAGTTCCTTCCAATCCCATCTGTCAAACCAGGACTTCAGATTTTACACGTGCGCGCACACACACACACACACGCATTAAAGTTATGAGGTGTCTTGAGAAAGCAACTTGGTCCCTCCTCTGGCTGTCTGGATTTATACTTACTGTCAGGTCAAGGAAAGCAGACCCACGGTTTTACTGCTGGAGTTGTAATGTAGAACTTCAGTAGTGCTTTCCAAATCTTCCTTATTCAATCTTCCCAATTCCCTTGGCACTGGTTATTTCAGATTCCTCCTAGTCTATCACCAAGGTAACAATTCCTTTCCCCAACATCTTCAAAATCCTCTGTCACTGCTGCTCCTCTCTGCTAGAGCTCTGATCTGGCCCTTCAATCTCTTTTGCACAGCCACCGCCTCTCTCTTTTGCTCCCTTCCTGGCCTTTCAGCACACTACTCTTGCACAGCATCACTCTGGTTCTTCAACCAGATTTCTATCGAGCATTACACCCAATTGAACTGTCCCACCTTGAATTTTCATGCCTTAGTGCTACCATCTTGCTTTAATATCCTACTAGAGACTCTCAAGTGTCCTGTTCCCTATGCATTTCCCACTCCTCCAAATCCTTTCATCTTTTCCCACTCAGCTCCATGCTTTTCCTATGATGCCTCATCAACCTGAGTAGGCTCCCTCCTCCGTGGTATCAAATACCCTGAAACTCTCAAATCCTTCCTAAAATAAGCTTTACCTACCCCAGCTTCCTGCCTTGCCAAAAAAGCTTAGTTTTAGTGCTTCTCTAAAAGCTTTTAAAAATACCAAATAAGTATCACTTTCCACTGTGAAAAACCTTTTGGTCATAATAAGATGCATGCCAAATTGCCACTTGCCCAGGCTCCTTTGATGCACAAGCTCTCTCTCTTTGTTTAGGCTGTGAAGTATTTGGGACAGGAACCTTGCATTTAAGCAGCTAAAATACCATGCACATTTGCAGCCCTGCATAATCAGCCTCATCTCTCCCAGGCAAATGGCCAGCGCTCATACGTTTCTGCTTCCAAGTTCTGAACACCCCGCTTCGCATACCCCTCCCTCACCTATATTTTAGAAGTTTGCTCTTTTCTGTCTCCATAAATAAGCGCTCAAGTTATCTGCGGCACTTCAGGAGCCAACCAAGTAAGGGACCAATTTCCTTCGCTCAGCTGGTGTTTGTACATGCCCCCAACTTTCTGTGACCCCGGCCTTGTTTGAAATGTTGGAGGCAGGGGGGATAGCGGGGAGTTGGGCTAGAAATTAGCCAATTAACGATTTCTCAGCAAAATGCAACAGCCCCAACGCTACATCTTCCAAACCACAGAAGAATTTTCTTTCAAAATACTTTCCCCTCAGTCAGCAGTCTGTGCTCGCCCTCCCCCACTCCTCCGCTCCACCCCCCCTTTGTCAGACCCGCTTCTGGAAAAAGTCTCTCTGTTCCAGAAAGCAATGCATTAATTCAACATGGACTTTGTTTTACTTGTCTAAATACTCAGCAGAGAAAATAACTATCCACAGTTATCAAATGTGTTCATTTGCAGACAGGAGCTCTTCAGCTTTTGTCTCTCCCATTCCCTCCTGCCCCCCCCCCCCCCCCC
>VXAL01002512.1:533156-550388 GCA_013399475.1 Chauna torquata
TTTTTTTAAGTAACAGAAAACATCATGCCAACAAAGAAGAACAATAATGACGTTTCTTCTAAACAGTTCTGTATTGCACATGCTCCTTCTTCAACCAGCAAGGGATAATAAACATTTACTACTTTCCTTGCAGCACTGAGATGGGAGGGGGAAAAAAAAAAAAAAAAAGCACAAACCACATCTGCTGGTGCTCTGTGCCAATTTGATTTAGCGCTGCAAAGCAGCCTTACGCCATGAGTGACAGACAGTTCACCAGCATGAAGGACAAGGAGGGAAAGAGTGAAAACAAAGGGAGATGTCCTGTGGGTTGAGTAATGTGGGGGATGCCGAAGCAGGCAGAACGGATCCGGTAAGATGCAGAAAAGGGTAACAGTGCATGAGCACAGCAGCCAGGCTGGGTTACTGCTGTAGAATGAGTTCTCTTTCCACAGCTGGAAGACTGGCTGCAGAACGACCTGCCCAGGCAAGGAGATGGGGTTCAAGCATCAAGAGCAATTCGGTGGTTACACAGATGCCTTCCCTCTGCCCCACACCCTTCTCCCCACCAAGCTCCCTCTCCCCACAAGTTAGGCAAGCAGTAGGAAGACCTACAGTTTCCAAGTCATAACTTTAACTCTTTCATTGAATAGCTTATTTCTTGTGCTAGCAGCTACTCTTAAGTAATAGGCTCATTTGGCAGAAATTTAGCCCATATGTCGCTACATTGTTCGTATGAATAAATTTATTCCTGCATTGTACCAGCTCCAATTGAGAGCGTTGGGCACAAAACCAGAAAAGCAGTAACTTCTGTCAAATATCTGGTATGTAAAACAGCATGTAAACCCCCTTTTTTCCCAACCATACTAATAACACAAACGACTTCTCATGAATTAGCCTGTAAACAATCCTAAGCCTCCTTCTAGGGGCAGTTCCAAGTAAATGCATTTGCAGAAAAAGCAATTCACCCAGAGCAAGAGAACATGAACTCTGTAGCTTGTAGGTCTAACAAGGGTCAGTACTGAGGAAAACTACAAATGTTCAGGCTTCTCCTTACAATTAGTATTTGTACTAGTTGAGTTTCATAATGTACAGACATAAGTTTAGAAGACTTACCACATTTAAAAACAGTTAACATTAAAAAAAAACAAGCTCTGCAACTACACAAGAAACATAAACCAATGTAATCTCTTAGATCTGGGCACACCACAGACCGTTTTAAAAAGAAAACTTCAGCAACAAATGTCATCTGTTTCTCTTTGTAGAAACAGACTACAGCTGTTCTCTTTGCAGATCTTTTTTTCAGCTTTAATAAAGAGGCACTACCATGATATTCAATAATTTGTCTTTCATCTTTCTTATTTGCAGACCCAGTAACATTGCTTCAAAATATATGAATTTTGGGGTTGCTTAGTCTCTTTAAACAGCTTTGGAAATGGTAGAAATAAGTAAGCCATATGTTACCCTTAATACTTCTTCCCCTATTAGGTAGTCTTTTACAGGGAAACAAACATCCTTCCCTTCTGCACTCAAGCTTTCCCAGTATTTTTAATATCAAAACACAAAACTGGTGCCTGAGAACCCCTGCAATTTCAGGGCAGTAGATACTTCTCAGCAATCCTGAATTGCACAGGACTGGCCTTTTTAGATAGAGAGAGTATGCCTGCAGCACATAACCAGGACAAAGCTGAAGCACAGCCAGGCTGGCTCCAGATGACATGCTGGACCAGTAAGGTCCTGCCTTTTAGAAGAGGGGAAGCAAGCGCCTACTTCTGCAAGTGTGGGGAGCATTCCCAGTTTGGCACATAGAACTTGAAACACTCAAGTCGCTTGGAAAATCCTGGCCTTCAGACTCATGCTTAATCCCTTCACTTTTGGCTTATAAGTGGTTTGGTCACAGACCTAGGTGGTAAAAATGCTTATTAGTGGTACCCAAGCATAAATATAAAGGGAAGCATCCTTTACAGCTTGCTTTTAAACTCCAGTGAACTCTTGGAGCTAACCCTTCTAAAAGCTGGGACTATCTCAAGCAGAATATTGCTGGGTGGGAAGAATTTCAGCCAAAATGTTTAATTGAATTTGTTTCCAAGAAAGAGGCCAAGTGGGGGAGGGGAAGCTGTTTTCCCTGCGTTAAACAGTTTTGGAAGCCGCCTGTTTGAACAGCCCTAGTTCTTCTGTGCTTTGGAGCAAGGGCCTGAAGGCTGGCAGCAGCGTGTGTACAGTTCAGGCATTGTCATTTCTGTGCAAACCCACCCACATTTGGCCTTGCTAGAAGCCTTTTGGGCTGGGCTGGGACGGAAAGAAGAGAAGAACAGGTCTCTCCTGACCTCACATAAACTGTGATCTGTTAGAAAGCAGTGGGCTGGACACCCAAAGAGACTCATACTTTCTACAGTTACAGTTTGGAAGGGGTACATGTCTGTACAGGCTGCAGCTCTGCCACATGCATACTGCCTCCAGCCTGTCCCCAAGGGCTCAAATCATCAGTTCCTTTACTTCCCACCAACCTGCTCCTTTAAGAGCTCCCTAACCTACCACTTCAGATGACATTAAATACCTTAGTTTTAGCTAACCTGGCTAGCTACAGTTGAAATGCATTGGAAAGAGCTCCTCCTTGGAGGATGCCCCAGCTCTTGACATGCTGCAGGTCATGCCAAGATCTAGTCTGAGATAAAGCACGTTCTCCAGCACACTCAGAAACCCAGCAATGCTTGGGCCTAAAAGGGAAGAAACTTCTACTGAACAAGACAAAGGCAGGGATGGAAGAAACTGTGTGAGCCTGTGGTGGGGAAGACTGCCAGGGAAGATGCTGTGACATCAGCCAGAGGGCAGCTCTGGAGAAGATGCACATGATGGGTGTAAGAGGGAAAAGTTGGGAATGCAACTTAGATCCTTGAGTCTTACCAGTCCACTATGCTATAGCACCAACCCTGCAGCCTTAATATTTTATGCAGGTTTTTTTTTTTTTGTAATATAATATGAATAGGAAAGAATGTATTTGTTTAAACTGGTAAACTAAGTGTTCAGAAAACTGATTGCCCAAAATTCTCCCAGTTAAATTGTCAGGAAGTATCTGGCAGAGTTTGACATGCAAAAATAAGTAGCTCCCAAATTCTTTGGGTACAGAAATAAGCATAAGCTGTTTTTTTCCACAAGTTAGCACGTGCGCTTTTTGGTGCCTTCAGGGTGTATTTGGTGACTAAGAAGCAAGACTGTCTTCTGAAGGTAGCATTCGTTGCTGCAGGGTAAAGCTACCACAGGAAGAACACCCTCTCATTTTATTTTCAATCCCTCAGTAATACTTCGAATCACAGGTAAAAGGTCACTGAAGTCATATGTTGCTTGACACCTGCATGGGTCTGCACACACAACTGCCACCAAACCCAGGAGAAGATAAATTTGAAACTTTAAAAGTACATTCTCTCCTTACTCAGAAAGGATATCTTCCTCAACTGGTAAGCTTCTCTTTTGCTTATATCTGGATCTATCCCCTCAGTAAGGTTATTTAAAAACTTATACAAAAGGTACAAGTGATGTTCCCCCCCCATAAAGGGGGATGAATACCACATCTGAATGATCCCCTGAGAAGGGGGGAAGGGAACAAAGGGGTGCTTTTACTCTGGGAAAGATAGGTTGCATGCACTAGAGAAGTGCTTTATTTGGAAGATTCCTCAGACTTTATCCAAATGCAGCTTTAAAACGTAAGTGGTGTGGCTGTTCCCCGCCCCACCTCCATGCTCCTTGTCAGACCAGCAAAACTAAAAAGATGCTGCTAGCAGTGGTATTTTAAACAACTAGGACTGACATCAAAAGCTCCCAAAACTTCTAGAGAAGTCTGCCTTTAGTACCAAGCACTACTTCCAAGGAAGAGAGGAGACAAAGTGAAATGATTCTCATCTTTCCACACCGAGCACTTTTCCAGTACGCTCATCTCTGACCGTGACTATTCAGCATTCTTCTCGTTTTAATAGCCCTGAAAGTATCACTTGTACTTACTGAGGTAGGAAAGACTGAGTACAGATGTGCCCAAAGTTAAAACACAACAGATGTGTTCCCCAAGCTGCACGAGCAGTCAGACTGCAGAATTACACTTGCTTATTAGCCTCCAGCTCTTGGGGTGTCCAACCCTGGATCCAAGACACCCTCAAGCTGTCACATATGAAATCCACATCTGATCTCTGGAGATTTGGCCTCTCTTTAGCAGAGTACCAAAGACACAGACCCCAAGGACACCAGCCATGCCACCCCAGTGCACAACAGCTGAAGCAGCAGCATGGCTTTTGGTGTGCCCTTAGGGGCCGGTGCCATAGGAAGCTATTCATTCACCTCGACTCTGCTGCCTGTTGACTATCCCGCCCAGCGTCCATCGCCGGTCCAGGCGCCTCAGGTGAGCCTTGCGTCGCTTAGAAACTAGTTTGGAACATGGATGGAAACATAAGAAAAAAAATGATGGGAGGGTGAGGAATAAAAACAAAACATGGTATTTACAAGCACCGGTCTTGTTAGCAGAACAGGTTAGGTGGGATGCAGAAACTTCGGTTTAGTTTCTATAGTACAGTGAAACAAGTTAGCTTCTTGAGCCTGAGCAACATAAGCCACCTAGAACTGCCACAAATTGATACCCTTGCTATTGGCTTACTTCAAAAAAAAAAAAAAAAACAAAAAAAAAACCAGCACACACACACCCAAAGCAAGCTGCACAACAAAGGAAAACTTGTCCAAGGTGGCTAAAGTGTCAGGACAGATCACCATCATTGCAGTCACATCTCCTTGTTAGGCTGCAGGGTCTTTAGAGAATTCAGTTCATTGCATACAACAATCAAACCCAACAGGGCTCTAACCCTCTCTAAGCAAATTATCACATTATAAAAAAAATCCACAGCAAAAAAAAAAGGTAGCTTCTCATATGAGTTCACTTGTAATAACAGCACTCAGGAACTGAACTCATCTGGAAAGTGTCTGATGTCTCCTTGCTTGCAACATGCAACTCAAGCACTACCACAGATAACAGTCATGATCCAAACCTCATCTTCTAATATATTGATTAAAAATATAAGAGGGGGAGGGGGAAACTAACCTTGCTGTTACTGACCAGGCTCAAGAAGCTAACAAGCCAGAACTGAGAATTAGTTCCACATTCAAACAATAATTTATGCTTAAAATATAAACAAAGACAAAACATTTATGGAAATGGCATTGTGAGAGCAGCTGTGCACAGAGGACATCCTTTGTTTTCCAGATTGCATACGTGGAACTGTACTTCAGCTCCTTCTGCTTGTGAAGATGTAAAAACACAGGAACCATTGGACTGGCACAGAAACACACTTTCCTTTTCCCATGCAACAGCTTCCACTCTAGCTTGGCAGCTACTGAAAGCATGCTTGGTGGTGTCAAGAGTAATGCAAAATATTACACTTTAGCTATCTCTAGGGGTGCAAACACAACCATTTTCTTAGTGATGCTGGAAAAGCTGTTCACAGACTCTGATTTCATTATCTCATTAATAACCACTCGACTGTGCAGTCATTTTGGGAATACACCCTCAGTCTTCCAGAGCTATGCTCTGTAGACAATCAGGAACAGCAAAACGATTTGATCAGTGGAAGGATTAGCTGAACAAGTGAAAAAAAAAGTTAATAACTTCCCAAAAAAGCAGCTGATGTTTTTCTCCCCTTCAAGGCTATCAGGGGCTTAGCCCAAACTTCTGCACCCAGCTCTCTCTCCTCAAATTTCTCCTTTGCTGTAAGGCCTAAACCTTCCCTAGCCACCCTAAGTAGAGGTGTGGCAAGTGGTGTTTAACAGGCACAATGTCTAGTTAGTGGTACTCCGTACTTCCCTTTTGATCCTATGTGGATCAAAGTAGAGAAGAACCACAAATTTTCAGAGAAGCTGGATTTTAAGTACATGGATCACTGTGGTTTTGGCCAAAGGGACTTAGTAATCCTCTTGGAAGCCCACTGTGGCACAAATGAGTAGCTGTCTTCACTCCTTCCTAGCAGTGTTTTTCTTTTGCATTGGCTTAACCTGGTAGCTTTCTCCAAGTCAACATATTAGACTACCAGTTACACACATGCTATATGAGAGGCAACACAAGACATTTTAGTAGACATACATATTATAGCAGAGATAGAAGCTAAAGCTGAATTCACAGTAATGCTGATACAGAACATGACTGTGTTAGGAGGTTTCTGTCCAAGAAGAGAGGAGATTAAATATGTTGAACTTATAGGCTTGTGGGAGGGGAGAGGTGTTGAAAGGGGAGAAACTTGCTTCAGGTGTTAGAGATCAGTCAGGCACAGCTCCTTGCTCACAGAGCAGAGGATTCAGCTATCTGGGGTCTCCAGGTCTCCCACAGAGGGTCACACAGATCCACCACCGTGTTCTCTACACCACACATGGCTATTCCCAGTAATAACCCTTTTATACCACAATTATGTTTTTATGAGTCAGTTTTTTTGTCTTCAGCAACACTGAATTTTGCCATTTGATCCCACACATGGACTTTGGTGGTCATCCCTTAGTCACCAGAAAAGGTTATTTATCAAGAAGTGTCTAAACCTTTCAAGGGATCATTTTAAGACGTTTACTTTAACAGCTCCTGTGGCTGCAGATGTTTCTCTAGATTTCTTTCTGAATGTTTTGCAAGCTTTGTAAGAGGGCATTGCTCTAAGCATAGGCCCAGGTAGCAGTTGACTGTCTACCCTCATCCTGAGGAAAGATGTTGTGCAGGCTTAAATGCAGGGAGGAAACACTTTTGTCTTTCTCAGTGAAAAGACTAGAGGCACACAGAAGTATTAATGCTATGTAGGAGCAGCATTTATTAATAAAGTTGCATTCAGTACGTCCTTATCTCTACAAGGGCCTGCCTGGCTTGGGGACTTGTTCCAGGCCCTCCGCAAATGGAGAGGGCCAAGAGGCTGATACAGAAAGCTTCCTACAGTAGTGTTTCTGTCCTTCAAAGTAGACAGTACAGATTGCACAGATTCAAGAAGTCAACATCTACAGGAGTAGTTTTGAAAATTGTATGCACTCTACATGCAGGGGCTAGGGCACTTAATCGACTCAGTGCCTTCCTCCTCAGTTATACTGGAACCCCTTCATTCTGCCTACTGAGAGAGAGTTGGCAAATTATCTGTGTAAGTATGTTTGGTTTTACATACTTATCTTCTTCAAGAGTAAATCTGTGTTGTTCTTTCATCTCTTATGGAAGCCTTTCCTTCCTACTGATGACAATTAGGAGGCCATTCCACTATATGGCAAGGAGAACAGTTCAAGTGAAGAAAAATCAGAAGGAAGAAAAAGAACAAAAGAAGCCTCAGCTTCCATGGTTAATAACATAGAACAAAGTTACTGAAAAGCAAGGGAAAGCTGGGGCACATCAAAGCAGCTGCAGAGGTAATGCAATTAGGTTTGTCACTGGGATGGATCTGAACAAGAAGGGAAGAACAGTCTCAGGTTTCAGCATATCTGGATTTGCAGTAAGGCAGGGAATGTGACTGCTGACCATAGCTGAGGAGAGCAATGTAGCAGATTAAAGACGACCAAGAGGAAGAAGATAAGGAACACTTGATGGATTTTCCATTACCCAGGACAGACTGCCATGCAGCAACGACCCTGTGCAGAGTACACTCCAGAGGGCAACATGAAAGGAGGAAGAGAGCTTAAAGTGAAAGCAGTTTAAGCAATAAGGCTGTCAAGCATGCATCATATTTAAGAGTCAGGAAAAGGGAGGCAGCTACAGCTCAACAGACAAGGCATTCTTCAACTCTTTCAGAAAAAAGCAGTAAGTTTTTTGTCCTTTACTAACGGAAACTTTACTAACTGCTTTTGCATCTGCTAAGATGTTGCACCATACCAGATTGGTTCCCTGCCTACCAATCTACAGTCAGTCTCTAAACCCTAAGTGAACCAGGCTACGGACAGCTTTGAGCAGGCAAAAATGAGTTGGAGCCAAAGATGTCAATAAGCCGCAGATGTCACCCTTGAGGCCCAGTACAATTAATGTTTTGCCTGTTTGCTATCTTAATGGGCAGACAGTCACCCCAAAACATCTCTAAACCTCCTATCTGTGCTAAGGAAAGGTCAGCTGAGTTTCCACATACATTTTTATATGTGTCGTGTCAAAAGCACCTACAAATTTAGCTTAAGATTCACTAGAATGGAGCAAATGATAATAAAAGTGTCCTTTGTACACAGTTGCTACATGAGAAGTCCGTTAAGATGTGGTTAGTCTTTCATAATGGAACAGGGGAACATGTGAGGTTGCACTATTCCATTTCTGGAACCTGAATTAAGCATCTTTAGCCAAAAAACAGTGCAGCTGAATACATATACATGACAAATGGCATCTCAGTTGTAACAGAATAAGACCACACCAAATAAAATTACCTTTCCATACAATCACAGACCACAGCAAGCAGCAGTTAAACTAGTTTCAAGGATTAATTAAAAAAAAAAAAGTAACGAGAAGCCACCATTGTAGTTCTGTCTCACTCCTTTTAATCGCCTGTGACTCCAAAAAGCATATTCTTCCAATTAAAAGCTCTCATTTATATAATTTCTGCAGACAAGCCATGCAAGTTCTCTCCTTCAACACATACCATAGTCCAAGACTTCTACCAGAACACACTGCTGCTGCTTGGACTTGCACAAGAGTTTTTATATTGTTTAAGGGTATTAAAATGAGCATCATTTCAGTTTTTGAATTGTTATTATTATTATTATTTTTTTTTTTTAAAACAACATCAGTAAGCCAGTCACAAAGGGATTACAGGCATGGTACTTTATCCCAATTTCTTCTTCAACAATTTATTTACTTATACAAAACAGCAGAAGAGGTTACTGTAGTGGATTAGCAGCCATGACTGGCAGTAAGAGTTTTCAAAGTTGTTCTTTTCCTACAGGTGGAAAAACATAAGGCAAGTAAATAAGTTTCCCCTTGGTAACAAAAAGCTTTCCATACCTTCCCCAATTTTGGATGTGTTGATATCAGAGTCATCTCTGGTTCCATTTTGGGATTCCAGGTATGTAGCAGGGACCCAGCCCTGCTCCTCTGCAGTGCTCACAAACCACCAGCCTATAAAAAGAAGCATGAGAATTTGCTCAGTCAACAGGAAGAGGAACAAGAATAGTGGGATGCTACTGAGAAACAAGCAGAGTCAGAAGCTTTGGTGCAGGTTTGAGTTATTCTGCAGCCTCCTAGAAAGAGGCCATTTCTATCAGATACTCTCACAGTGTCAGATGAGTGTGCAGGCAGGCCACACGTAAAAAAAAAAAGGTTGTAGTGGAGCAAACAGTTTATTTTTAAGAAATCTAAAGTCTATCCATAACAACTCTGATTTTAGGTCTCCAATTCAGTTTCTCAAAGTAAGTCTTGCAATGGGTACATTTACAGAATTGAAACACTTTATTAGCATATGGGAAACGAAGCAGATGGCACAAGTGTTGCACAAATCCTAACAGAGGTATCAGAGAAGTTGAAGGATGGAAGCTGGAAAGACTTCAGTAGAAGAGCACATGAAGTTTCAGAATAGGACACAAATTAAGTGCCTCTACCACACTTGTCACCATGGCCTGTGTTCAACAATCATGACCAGCATTCAATGCCCAAGAAAGTACAACACAGAACAGAAATAAGAGAGAACAAGCCAACCGAAATGTGACTTCAGGCCATAACCACCAGTTAATTATCTTTCCAACTGAACCCCCGTGTTTCTATCACTGTCTACAAAAACATTAAGTGATCAAGTCTACTGAGGCAACCTTTAGGTCACATCTGTGGATGGACGAATAAAATTGTAGGTGAGTCATCCTTTGGTTAAATGCATTCCAGTTATAACTATCCTCACCTCTTTTTGTACTTATTTACATTGACTTATTGAATCTTCCACTGAGTTTGACTTAGAGTTGCCCACCCAAGAGCCTGTGGCTCTCAGTTCTGAGCAGGACTAGATTCTGCTCCAGTCAGGTAAGGTCAGGGTTAAGCTACAGGACAATAAAAAGCTAAGCAGGTAAAACATTTGTATTGTTTCCTATAATCTCCCAGTCTCCCCCCAGAAATGCAAGTTGATTTGTCAGGATAGTGCAAGCTATTGTTCAACACTAGTTTTAGAGCCTCCCCAAAGGGAGTTGAGAAAACAGTTATTTCTATACAAGCGCTTCAAAAGTTTACAGACTTTAATGGCTATCATAAAACCAAGAAATTTTACAGGAACCTTAACCTGCCTGCAATGAGCTAAGGCAGAGACAAGCCAGCTTGGTTTGTAAATAGATGGGGCACAAAGACTTGCTTCCCTATGGCAAAGCGCAGACTCGTGCGATGGCCACACAGCCCTCCTGCTGCCAAGGGGCTGCAGCCCCAGGTCCAGCAATGGGAAGGTAGGCTTTGCTGGGCTCCATGGCCAATGAGCAACTTTAAAGAAAAAAAGAAACCAACTGGAACAATGCTCAAGTGTTCATGTTAAAAATCACCTATGTTTGTTCCAAAACTTGTCACGGAAGATTCTACCGGAGGACAGGAGTTATAAACCTTCATTTTCCTTCCAGGAGCCTGCAGCAGGGAGACAGTGTGCCCCAAGGAACAAAACCCCTCACTCCTCACAGCACAGCTGCTAGGTAGCTCTATTTATTTACTCTCCAAGCTCAGTCAGACATGGCTTTCCATTTTCTGGCCCAGCAGAGGGTTGGAAACTTTGCTTCACAAGGCTCATGGTTGGAAAGTTTAAATTTAGTTATTCCTCCTCAGCAGGAGGTGGATTCTCCTGCCACGAAGCCCACAGCAGCAAACACTCAGAATCTGCCAGACCATTTCAAAAATGCATCTTCACGGTTGTTCCTCATTTTACCAGTAACGTAACAACATGGGTAGCAAACACAGTGTAACATACACTTACAATTAAGCACAAAATGTCAGAAGCTGGCTTTCAGCTGATACCAATTAGAGTGGAATAGTTTATGTAAACTCTTCCTCAGAAAGAAATTAAATACAATTGCACAAAAGGTCTTGCCTACACTTACAATGTGTACTTGGGCCAAACTCAAACCATGGTAAAACAGTCTTTGGGAGACTGGATCTCACAGCCTCGACACCACCCCAGTGCTAGATCATTTTGCAATAGTGCTCCTTTGGCTTGGCTGATGGAGATGCACCGTTGCCTCAGAGCTGAGCTGAAGGTTCTGCATTTGGGCCCATAGTGTAGCTGAGCCTTCATCCATCTAAACAGAGCTCCCTGTTAAAAAGACTTGCTTGTGGGGGTGCCTTCACCCCCACATCTGAGCATGCCATGTCTGCCCCCTCCTCATATCACTGTGCCTCCCTACTGCCATTCCCAAGTGCTGGAAGGCCTCAGCAGGGAAACCTTGGGACTTGCTGATCTTATGAACATGCTCCCACATGCCAGTCAGAGGTCAAGTCACATTTATAGGTTATACAGTCAAGTAACTCTACCGAGTCCACTGCAACGTGCAGACAGAGTGTGCGGCACTAAGTAAGGTGTTAAACAGCTTTGATTCTTCAAGATGTCTCTAAGCGGAAATCTCCCATTTGTCACAGAACTCATGAAAGTTATTTCTTTCTAAATATTTCCTTCATATACTATATGCAAGGGTAAAGCATAGACAAGAAACCTCTGCAGCTACTGAGAAATCAACAGCTTGCCTCCAGCTTCAGAGAAAACAAGCCCCACACTGAAATTCTCGTCTCCCGTTTCAAGCTTCTTGACAGAAGAAAAGCTTTAACGCAGGAATATGAATTCCTATTCACAGGAAAAACAAAACAAAAACCAGAACAAAACCAACACATTTTACTGAAATAGCCTGAACCATTGAGAAGCCTGAGGAACTTCCAGCACCAGCAAAGTCCAAACAGATGCTCACAAGCAAGACATGCAAGATCTTGGAGTGGCCGAGCAGGTGCTGCAGAGGCAGCTCACTCCTTATGAAGCAAAATATCCGAATTATGATGGCACATCCAAACCATAACCCTACAGAAAGGAAATCACAGCACAGTGCAAGAATTGACAGACTCCTGGCAGAAAGTGGCTGGAGTGCAGATGAGTGCCACAATGCAGCTCGTAAACGACAGCCATGAACTGCAGAAAGTAACTGTCTGGCAGCTGATAATGAAGTAGTTGCTCTGCACTACCACCTCATCAGAAAGATTAAGGCAGCTGTCATTTGGCCCCACCAGCACCACCTTATTTATTCATTTATTTAGCAAGTTCACAGAGCCCATGGTCTGCAGACAAATTAGCCAGATTGGCTTTTGTTTGCAGAAAGTCAGGGCTGTACTGAAGCAAATTACTGTTTGTCCCTCCCCTGCCATCTTTTCGAAACCATCACAGCATCATAGGAGCATTGCTAGAAAACTTGCTTTTGAAACAGAACCATTGCATTTATTTTGAGTTCTCCCTCTATGCTGGAGTTTAGCTCAACTTCACAATTCATTATTAAAACCATTCTGCAGCAACATCTGCATGGAATTATGTAAAGTTATCTCTGTGCACTGCCAAGCCAGTCTGAGGTTCGCTCTTGCACTCACACCATCTGTAAAAATTAGGCAGTGACTTGCAGCTCATGTTAACCCTTACAGATGCCCCTAACTCTCAGACATCAAAACTCAACTCTAAAGCTGATGTGGCACGGATGTCTAGACTGAGATCATTACCCAGCCCTCATCCCTGATGAGGCTTCAAAGGGAGTTTCATTCTCAGAGAAGACATATGGGGAATTGTAGCCACTGTGCCCAGACCAACCTCAGCTCAAGCTATGCTGCATTACTCCAAATCCTGCCTTAATACTAATCCAGGAATATGAATTTCTAGGCATGCAACACTCCCCACATGCACCGACTCTGGTTGGCGTATGTCAGCATCCTTAGCTGCAATAGCCAAGATGTCTCTAAGCTCACAGGGTCCATCTAGTCTCTGAGAATTATAAGAGACTTTTGGAATGGATCTACATCAGTTACTGAGAGATGAAAGGTTCCACATGCCACGTGCATACAAACTCATGGTTAGCCGATGATTGTGGAACAGATTGATCACATTTGAGAACAAATAAGTGACCAAAAAAAATGATTCTAAGTCATATTCCTGCTTTTAATTATATTCTCAGTCTTCTCCCCAGTAGGCTTTAAAAAAGACAGAATTAAGTAAGCAAGGGTTATCCTCAACCCACTCCATGGGAAACTACTAGAAAACAATTAAAGGACTATATTTTGTAAAAGTTCTGTTTATATTGACCTTCATCCATCTATGCTTCAATATTGTCTGTTTCTCCACATGGACAGGAAAATTAGAGACTTGAGCAAGAGGTACTATAAATCACTTTTTTTTTTAATGGCAGGATCATGCTGAACACTGATCTCTAGTTCTTCCCCCAGACATTAAGTTCCGTGTAGATTTTTGTCAACTTTTAGCTTAAAAAAAGTAAACAAGGATAGTAACACTGCAAAAAGGGAATGGGAATCTGTCCTGCACGAGTGGGCTACACATTCTTCTGAACAAACACTTAAATAGCACTCCACCTCTCAAGAGCCTTGGAAAAACCACACAAGCAGTAGTCTGGTACATTTGACACGTACTCTTTGCACTTCAGAGAGCTGCTCCCTTTTAAGTCCTTCTGACTTAGATCAAGAAATCTCGAAAGACAGTTCCTGCAACTTGAGATGTCCTGCAAAGCAGTACTAGATGCTAACAGGTCTCTTCAAAACATGGCTAGTTAACTAGTTTCTTTCGGAGATGCTATCTGCTTCTTTAAAGAACAGCTCAGGTGTGAGAGTATTGCTGTGCAGACGAAGGTACTTGCTTTGTGCTCCCCTTTGGAGCTCTTACTTCCCACATACCACATGTGTATTTGATATACATAAAGAAGTCAGTCATAATTGCCTTGAACAGACCTCCAAAAAATATGCAGAAGTAGAAGGATAAAGGCATCAGAAGCAGCATTTAGCAAGAGGGATTTTCTGCAGTAAGAATATTCTCACACCCGCTTCCTAAAAACCTATTGCCGTGTCCACACACCATTAGACACTGCCACTGTACATGCGGGCTCTGCTCTCTCTACAAAGCTGCTTCAGTCTTGTATTTGGCAAAGGCGCTGGGCTGATACCATTGAAATCATATGAAGGCCAGGGTCTGTCTTCTGAGCATTTCATCCTTATGATTCACAGAAAAGGCATCTTTCTCTTAAATATGGAGATACATGCAAGTGGTCTTCCTAGCAAAGACCTGACTATAGTTCGGGGTACAGAGGTCTATGCATGAGTCACTGCACAGCAGACTGAGGCAGTCATCTCTGGATGAATTATTAAAGTCAGTGAAATATTAGCGGCAGCTTTCATCTTTAAACACTAGTTTCCCAGCCTGCATGCACTGCAGACTTTGCTGCAGCCATCATTCAGCCATGAAGCAAGGTTTGTCTCATTTTAAAGATGGAATCAGGGCTCAGATGTGCTACAGGAAGAAAGATGTGTTTGTGCCAGACATCCCACTTGAACACAATGAAGATTCACAGCACAGATTCACAGCCTTTTATGTGCCATACCCAAAACAGACTGGGCTACATGTTAAGATTTCAGCTCAACCACGTCATGATCCTTCCAGCCAGTTCAAGTCCTAGAGCTACCTGCTGGCAGCATGGTGCCCATGTGTTCCCAGGGACAACCCCAATTCCCAGTGGAAGCCTCATTTTGCAGTGTTGCAAAGTGAAAGCAATCAAGTGTACAAGGGTTGTATTTTTGCTGCAACTATTGTGGTTGTACTTTAGGTAAAACTTTAGGGAAAAAAACCTCACCAGCCTGTGTTACTGCTCATCTCCAAGAGGTTTTCAAATTTTCTGATGAAATGCTCCAGGAGCACCACAGTGCTGCGGTGGGGCAGAGTTGCTAGATTTCTTATGTGAGAGAAAGGAGAAAGAGGTATCATGCCTGTCGCTCCTTTTCTGGTAGCCCAGCATGGGAGAAAATGTGCTAGCTGCTGGGGGAATTGCAGCTTCTACATGGGTCACGAATCAGGTTTTCTGTCATACCACTGAAAGTCAAGTTGTGTTTTCAGAGTAAAGGCTGCAGCAGTTTTTGCTTAATTTGGTGATGGAAACAATATCTGAGAAGAGGGCTTCCTGAGGTGAGGGAGGAGATGGGGAGCAGGAGGTGGGGACTTCTAGAAGGCTGGACCCTGCTGATATTTTTTGGCTATTAACTGAACACCCATTGCCTTATGGAGTTAAAAGTTGGAACAAAAGGCCATGAGCTGAGACCACGGTTTGCTGTTCTCCAGCAACAGCTGATAGTAACAGCTAACGCTTAGGGCTCAGCAGCAGCACAGGGAATTGAATTCCTTGCACTGCTTTAGGTGTTACCGAGTTCAGGGAAAAAAAAAGTGAACCCCAAAATTTGGGTGCTGTTACAAATGAAAGTTTTTTTTCCCTGCAATGCCTGGCTATTAAGGCAACTAGTTGCTTGAAGTCTGTGTAGTTATGGATTTGCTATCCTAATCCTTCCAGGCTGTCATCTTCCTCACCTATTAATCACATGTGCTGGTAGATGGAGGCTTCACAGCTGTGCCTTTAGCATCTCTCCCCTTTGCTGCTGTACTCCAGTTCCTCTCATTGCAGAGCTGGCTGACATGGAGGGCACACCACATGTGAACAAAATATCCTAGTTATTGCTGCCACACAAGTTTTTCCTGGACCAAGAGTAGCTGAGCTGACTGACTAGGTGTGTACATAAGTACTCAACATAGAGTCCCAAAGTGTGTCTCAGATTCTGGCTTAAACATCTAGCTTGCCTGGATTGCTTTCACATCACATTATATGCACAAATACACGTATATATGTGGAAACTCACACCCTGACCTCTGCATTCGAATACATATCACCCTGGTCTTCTAGTGGGATTGGAACTGCATTTTCTCGTACTTTGGAAAAAGTAGAAGTGTTTAGAACATGGGAAAAGTTCATGGGAAAAGCAAAAACTGGATAATATACAACTCAGCTCTAATACTTGCTGGGTTACATCACTAGTAGAGACGATGGATATTCAGAGTATTAGACAGCTAGGAAATACCACATTACTGTATTTTTTCAAATCTTATAAGCTAGTAGGTGACAACTCTTCCAGAGGTGCGCATTTGGAGAAATACTTCTTACTATATTTGCGAACTTGTGTGCACACATGTGTACAGTGCACAGTTTATCTTTGTGTTCTGATAATGTTATAAACTCTCCATGTGCTGGATCTGCAGCTATTTACTATGGCCCAATAGTTACCCAGGGGCTTCCCCTCCCTGTTTTTTTTTCTGAAAAACAAAAACCCCAACCACCTCAAGCTTGTGTATTGACACAGCTGGAATGAAGGAATCTGCCAAACACGTTTTCAGGAATTGGCACATACATCCACAAGGCCATCATACAATCCAATACTAATTACACTAGTTGTGTCCTTAAAGCAAGGAAATAAATGCACTACATCTACTATATTAACAGCTATGGAAAAGTCTTGGACATTGCCTGTAAATCCCAGCCAAAGTCCCATCAAGCTCCATGCCACCAGCTTCCCCAAGACAGAAGAAGAAAGCACCACTTCCTAAGCCTGCCCATGGCCAAATGCAAAAAAAGCACACAACCAACATGCCCAAGGTGTTGGCCAGTATCCCAGACCACTCAGACTAGGGGATCCACAGAGCAACAAAGAAGCCAGCAGGTTGCACAGGCAGTCAGCATCTTCAAAAATATTAATGCTTTCTGAAAATAAATTTAACGTAACCTTTCTCTTCCTGCTTTACTAGTTTCATGAACACCTAATGGTGAAACCGTGCATGCAACTGCATTCCACTTAACCCAACAAGTTTGTGGCTCACAGACTTTGTTCGTTACAGGAACAAAAGAAACTAAGAGAGGAGTGTTTTACCCAGAGGAAATATCTCATCAATCATGACAAGGAACAAAGCTATCTTTCGGTGGGCATACTGTATTGTGCAAGCAGTCTGGCTGCAGCTGTTAGCCTGTGAATGCTGAGTACTGTACAGTAATTGAGTAAAAAAAAAAAAAATCCAGAATAGCGAAATGGCTTTCAAAAGGATACTGGCTTGCACTGCTATACTGGCCAGCCTGGTCTTGCCATACAACTCATAGAACCAACCAAGGTATTCCAGAAAATACTTATTTACTTATCACAGATTTTCCTTTTTCCACCTGATCTTCTTGGAAACAGGATTTCCTGCCTGACTTCCAATTCTGGTCGCACTAAGTACTAGTTTT
>VXAL01002512.1:550398-577990 GCA_013399475.1 Chauna torquata
TCCAAATCTTGGCCCAATAAATACCAGTTTTCTACTCCCCTCCCCCCCCCCCAAGTCTTCTTTTGTCTTGGAAAATGACAGATTTACTTGTACTCCTCAACAACGAAATCTTTGTGATTTTAGTAACCACAAGGCAAGGTAAGATTGCGAGAGAGCACACAGACTTAACAGCCAGTATAAAAAGCTATGCATTAAGTCTCTACAGGCATCAAGTGGTACTGGACAGTGCCTTCCTCTCTTCTTTTCCTAGACCCCAGTTTTTATTTATTTATTTATTTTACTTCAGCAGGTCCCAGAAGTTGACCAGTGAGGATACCAACTGCTGCCTATGTCTTTCAGTACAGCTTCCCTGTTCATTCAAGTTCACGGGGCACTTTCCTTGTTTCATCCTTGATTACAGCCCAGAGACTTTCATCTTCTACGATTTCTGTCCTTTATCTACTTTAGTGTTTTTACTGTTAGGAATATCTATCTCAAGTAGGAAAGCTAAGTAATAAACACCCCCTCACCCTCCTTAAAGTCTCTTCAGCAGCCCATCACTTAAAGGTTGACCTCTCCTTTATAGATCTGGGTGGGGACTCAATGAACCTGCCAAGTGACAGACTCCATGTGTATAGAAATCAGTAACTTACAGGAGATCCCAACTACAAGTGAGTTTGTTGGGGCATAGATAGAAGAATGCAGCGCACAGTGCAGAACACGTAGAACCCTGTGGCCAAAGCCAGCCCATGGCAATAGACAAGCAACCCGCTGCCTTCAGAAAGGCTACGCCAGCACTGTCAGCTCCTGCAGCAGATTTTCCAAAGCCATGAACAACTGCTTACAGTAAAGGTATGCAAACAGATGGCTTTCCACCCCACGAGGCAGGAGCATCTCAGCTCCAGGAGCCAACGGAGACTCTCTCCCAGTCGTTACTAGTTGTGGGGCTGCGTGTTTTCTGTGGTCAGCCCACAGGGTGCAACGGTCAAACTCACAAGTAATTTCCTTTACATTCACAGGACTTAATCTTAAAGCAAACACATTTTGTGTCCAAGCTTTCTCTAGGAAAACATGAATAAGCTTTCAAATGGGCCTCATAGTAATCTTGTCCAAAGATTACAAATTACTTCCTAGAGGTTTAAAAAGTTACAGACCCCCAAACCCAGCTGATAGGAAACAGTCTTCATAGGCAGCAGAGAATAGCCAGTATTTACATCCTGCACAGATTGACAAAAGTCGCTTTTGTTTTAATTTCTTTTCTGAAGTCTGTAGAGAATGTGGTGTCAGTTGCTTGCTGGGAAATCCTCAAAACCACACAGATTCAGGAAAAACAGACTCTGTGGACTAGGAGTGATCCTAGCAGTGTGAAAAACAGCAGTCCAGGTGCTACAGTCAAAATCTCACAGGAATCCCATATTTCAGTCAAAAATACAGCAGCCACCTCTGAGACAGACTTCAGTAACCTCAGTACAGAATAGAGCAATACTAGACCAGAGCTTGAAGCAAGGAACAAGGGCTGTGCTATATCCAGCAGAAGTCAGAGGATAAAGCAAGCAAGCAATGATATTAGCTCAGTCTGAAGCACAGCTGAGTAACCAGATTAAAGACACTGCCTTTCACAAGCAGCTTCTATGGAATCCTTTTGAGTCATAAAGCTCCTCCTGCTAAAGGAACGGAGACACTTCAGTCTCCCAGTGCCCGGCTCCGTGTGCAGAGCAGCATCACGCTGCAACACTCAGACAACCATCTCAAAAATGGCCATTTCTGTATCCTGGCCATTCCTTGAAGTTCTGCTTTCCAAATACAGCTTCTGTCCAGCTCTATTCATTAGCTGGATCTGGCAAGATTGCAGCCCAGATGGTATGTTATCATGAATACTGATGTAAGCCGAACTGAATGCTCTGCTCTCCCTCTGACACTGCTTCATTGCTTTTCTCCTGAGCTCCATTCAAGCCATGTTTCCGCAATGACCCCAGGAGCTGTGCCTCAAAGACCTGCCTGCACAAGGCAGCAGGAAATGACAGCTTCAGAAATGAGTACCAGAGTGATGAATAGCAGGCTACAAGAGCAGCCGGTGAGCTAGCAGGCTGCCAATTAATGAACTACATTGTATTGAACCAGGACATACATGGGCAAGTAGTATCACTGACACTCCCCAGAAAAGATTACAAACCCCATTCAGTGCTTTCAGAAGGGTTTTTCCAGGCTTCCCAAAAATTTAGAAACTTACAGACAAATTACTATGTTTTGGTCAGCAAGAAGATGAACAGGTTCCATTTTGAGTTGATTGAGGAAAACAAAAAAAAAGGGAAATAAATGAGGAAAAATATTTTCCTTTTAACTGTATTTGTCATGAAGACCCAGATTATGGGAACAGCTTGTGCAGGTAGAAACAGAAGAGGACATTCACCTTTAGAAAGGGGAAACCTGAGCTCATCCATGTAGAATTCAAAAAGCAAACAAGAATCACTGAGGTATCTGGTTCCATTAGCTCCAACAAAAAGGTGCATCAGCAGTGTAAGAAGAGAAGGTGAATATATGGAAGCCGCTGAGACAAAAACCTCTGGTAAGATGCTAATCTTCCCCCTTCAACAGAAAAGCACTCCTCCTATGTTGCAGGAAATACTTTGCACACAGCCAGATAACTAAGCACTTGTCTCTGTTAATTCTGGCTTAGCCTCTGGATAGGAAGACTGCTCAAGCATCTTCACAGGGTTTTTACTACATGGTAGTAAGCATGTGATTTCCCCACAGCTTGCTTAGTTGCGTCACCGGGGATGCTGACTTTAAAGACAGGTATTTATCCTTTGATGTACAGACCTGAGAGGCAGCCTAGACCCAAAGCAGAGAACTGCTCTGACTCAAGAGACTAGAAACACCTCACTAACTCTTGCACTAAGGGAACAACAACTTTCCTATTAACACCTCCATAGAGAAAAGCTGGGTTGCCGCCTACCTCAGTTGCCAGCCTGCCTCCAGGAAGGCACAGTTAAGTGTGCAGTAAGTCAGAGTCCCAGTATTTAAACACTCATCTTCTGACTCTCCTTCCTGTCTCTTCAAGCTTAATCAAACAAAGCCAGAACAGGTACTAAGCACAGATTTGCTGGCAATAATCACTGAGGCTAATCTTCTGATAGTAAATAAGGGTCAGCCAGGCAAATTAATGAAGTGAGATAAAGAAAAGCTGTCAATCTCCATGCTTTTCACAGAGCTGAAACAAGACAAATATAACATCGTAAGGCTTATTCCTTTCTATTAGGAATAAACTAACCATGAAACAACGGCAGGAGCAATGCTGTCCTTGGGTGAAAAGCTGAGATTTGCAGACCCTCCGTTATGAATACACATGCATTACACAATACAGCACCATTTAAATAAGCAGCACAGTAAGGTATTACCTAAACCTGTTAGAAAGATGATATAGAGGCATGGTGTTTATCTTTTCACCATACAGTCATTTAAACTTACCCTATGATTGCCTGCAGCATCAAACCCTTCCCTCCCCTTGATACAATGCTACCAAAAGATGACACATTGGACTGCCTGGACACCCTACTGCAAGCGCATCGTGCTTTCTTTGCTCAGGCAAGTGCTATTCCACAATCACTCTGTGGAAGCATCATAGAAAACCTTGAATTCTGACATGCTGCAGCCCTCTGCTTTTCAGGATCTCACCCTTTGCAGATTGATTGCCTTTACCCGCNGTCAGTTATGGAGCACAGAGGCTGCACACTCACTGCAAGCTGAGTTATGACACAGTACAATGAGATGGCATGCAAAGCAGCAACCCTCAGGTGTTACAACTCTGAGTAACAGCTTGGCTAGAGGGCATGGACACAATGGGCACATGCAAATATAGATGGAGCAAAGCAAGCCCAGGTTTCGCTGGTTTTGGTTTGTTCTCCCCCACCAGAGCTCAAAGCAGAGCGGCAGCAGATGGCTCCTGGAAAGTCCTCTGGAAGCACGCATCCCACTAGGAGAAAGAGGATTGTCTTGCTGCTGGGGAGCTGGACTAGCTTTGGGGAGTTTTCTGTAGAATTGAGAACCAAACCAATTCTTATCATGGGGGAGTTTTTCCCTCCGCAGTTTCCAAGTCTTAAGTTACTTCCCTTCCTCTCCCCCACCATTCAAATATGAACAGTGTTTCCTTTGTTCAACGCTTCTGTAGATGACCATTTTCTGGAGACAAGGCCTAAATGGCTAGTACAACAGCACCCTGATCTCAGCTGGGCCTTAGACACTGCCATAAAAAACATAGATCACAGAAGCATGGCTCTTGCAGTGTAAAACAGTCTGGAAAGTAAATAAGTCTTGGGATAGGTCTGTTAGCTGCCATACTGATTACAATGTTGGAACGCTAGGGTTTAACAAAAGCTTGTATGTCCAGAAAATTTGTTTTTAAACATCCCATTTAGTAACTATGTGCACATTTGGAAGGATAAGTTGGAGTTCAGTGCAATACAAGTGTTAAGTATACGCAACAGTACACCTCCAGCACGACCAAGTGGACTATTAGCACATTTTTTGGATGACTAGTGAATTGAAGTTCCATTAGCTTTCTTCCCGCCCAGGGTCTGCAGCAAAAGTATTATGGAGTGGAAAGAACCCAACCTGGGTAGACAAAAAAGTACATCTGTGGCTGCTAAAACCCTGCTGCAGAGGGAGATTTGCCATTGCACTTCAGGCAGATCTACCCTCCCCTTGTTTGCATAGGCTCTTCAATACACACACTAAGTTCTCAAACTGCAGCTCAGCAAAAACATTGTGCAATGCAGCCTGCAGAAGGCAAATGAGACCACATTCTCTGGAAAGGATGGACATTACTTCCAACTATTCTAACTTACGCACAGACCCTCAACAACAGGAGTCAGCAAAGCCCCCACCAAGGCACACCAGTACTCTGATGATTTTCTTGGTCAAGGTTCTGGCTAGTAACTAACACCTTCAGAACTGCCTCCTGATGTTCCTCAATCCCGTAATAAGTTGTATCACAACTGTTCTGTGCTTACAATCCATTTTCACGATCACATTTGCTTTGACTGACATCTTTGTCACCAGCTGCTTATCAACTAGGGTTGCCTAGTACCAACACACATAGTATGGGCTGGGAGCACAAAGCAAGCTTTTTTTAATATACTTGTTTTGGGAAAGGTCACACATGGTACTTGCAGTAGCTCATGTCAATCGTTAGTATCAATTAGTGGTATTAATTTTATTTCTAAAAAAATCTTCCTGATCTGCCCTGCTAATGAACAAGTTCATCTAAATCCCAAACAATAACCAGAATTGGTTTAATAAGATCTGGAAGTCAGCTTTACATTGATCTAAAATTAAGAGCTTAATTCTCTATCCTACAAAAGCCTGCATTTGTTGGCTAGCTGCCAGTATATAGTATCTCAGCTCTAAGCTATGCCTCTTTCTACTTGCTAGTCCACGCTTGAAACTGAAGGAAACTGAAGATCCAAAGGGGATTCAACATCTGGTCTGTCCTCTTGCATCTCACTGGCCATTAATGCCATGTCACTTGGCTCACCAGTGCTGTGCCTATTAACCATTACCAGACTACTCACTCTGAGGATCATGGCTTTTTTTTTTGTTATAGTTAAAGTTACAGTACTGGGGCTATTCTAGAAGCACAAGCACCAGCAACCACAATCTGAGGAAGTATCACACAGACATCTAACCTGCTTCCCAAAATACTTGCTGAAGATTTAGCTGACAGGAAGGTGGAAAGATTCAGCCTAACTTGCAAACTTGCAACATTAGCTTATCTAGATTATAGTTTTTGTTTTTCCATTTTTTCCCCTGCCACTTTGGCAGCTGCAGTTACCTTGGCAACAACTTCCAAGAGTCCCAGAAAAACGCAAGGATGATCCCCTTCAAAGTCTCAGACATTTCTGTAAGTCTATCACATCAGCAACTGAGGTCAGAGAGACTAAACCAAAGCCTTCAGCATCACAGCCATTGACGTGTCAGAGCATGGTTTTGACTTCATGACGTGTTATCTAGTTTGAGCAAAGTGCAAATCAGTATTTTCATGTTGAACCTCCTAAAGCCTGAGAATATCTAACACTGTTAGAGGATGTGATCTGCTTCTACCTGGATGCAACAAATGATGTGTGACAGAAGGAGGGGGTCTCAAGAGCATCTTTCCACCTTCCTACCACAAGAAGCAATTAGTCAATTCTGCTCATATTTGTTTCTTTTAAATCCTGATTTCTAAGGAGAAAATAACATTCATTAAACTTCAGAGCTCAGTATGACATTTTTACATTTGCTCATGTGACTTAAAGATGTCAGCATGGCTACAACTTACTTCCAGGAGCTGTCTCTCCCCCGTCTTTTCCACCAGGAGATGCAGACACCCTCCTCTTTTCTTTCCAATACCTCTTTTCCACATAGAAAATAGGATAAACAAAACTATTAACAGTTTTGCCTCTGTCTTCAGGGCAATGCCCTACAACATGGTAGTCAGAGGAGGTTGACTATCTTGAAGCAGAGCAGAGGCAATCTCTCTGCTTCTGGCCTGTCTTCTGTCCAGAGGTAGCTCTGGTCCTTGCCAGCACCTATTCCTCATCACCACAAAGGAATGGAGTTACTCATATTTCATGCCATTTCCACCTTATTTTTAGAGCTGTAACAGGGTTCAGACTGCAGTTTGTTTATTTATAAAGTAGGATGCATGTTTTCTTTTTGACCTGTATTATCTGAGTAGCTCTAGTTTCCTGTTCAGTAAAGGTATTTACCAGGAAAGTGAAATGCCCCCAGAACTCATGTTCTAGTCAAGTGCAGGCTTAAGCACTTTGCTTAGCTGAGGATCAGAGCCAAGGCCTGAGTAACATTTTTAAGAAATAAAAACCCCATCTGTTTGGAGCCCCTTGTTACTCCACCAAAGGCCATGCTCATACTGCGGTGCTGTTAGGCCTTAAATTCATCACAGCTTTGTGCTGTCACTCCCAGCCGGGCTCGCACTTTCCTTCCAGCCGTATCTCAGGCCTCTGGATGAGCCCATGCTTATTTATTCACAGTTCAGTTTTCAAATTCTGCAACAGAGCCAAAAAAGCAATGCAGCTTCTCCAGATTAGGTCCTGGAAATTAGCTACAGAGATTTCAGTTCAGTGAAGGAAGAACCCTGCATTTGCTTGCTCTCCAGACTAAATGAGGGTTTGCAACAGACACAGGTACTAACAAAAACAAAAAAGCCAGGTGAAGCCTTTATGACTGGGGAGAAGCTTAAAAAAAAAAAGAAAAGCCATTTCTAGCCCCCAAATTTAAAGAAATCTAAAGTATAGCTTATCTACCTACCTCAGACCTTGCGCTAAGGTCAAGGACTGGTTTCAGGTTGGAGCTCAAGGCATTTCTCATCTGCTGCTTAAAACTACCATTGCAACTGGATATGATCACCAACGTTTCATCTAAGCAAAGTTAGTAGGCAGCCACAGAAGTCTAGAAAAAAGGATATCAACAGCCCTGCCTTCAAGTGCTGCTAGCATACCTCAGGGTATAGGTCTCAGCTACACAGTTAAGCTGCATTGAGCCTTTATACTATTTTTGGTCTTTAGCTTGTAAGAAGCATTGCTACTTCACTACTTCAGTGATTTCTATTTTACTTTTTAAAATCAGACGTATGCATAACAGAGAGCTAAGTCTAATGATTCCACATCACTGTTTCTGTGCCTGTAGCTATACCATTTAAAATGAGATCAATAGAGAGCTTTACTTTGCAAGCAAGATGCCTGTTTTTAACCAGAGCCAAAAGTCTCAGGAGCACAAAACTTCATTCACATACAGCAAAAGACTTCTTACTACAGAGATGAGATATTGATTAAAAAACCTCCAAAAAGAAAGAAAAGCAGCTGAGGCACCCCCTGCCTACTCAAGCAAGTCCCAAGTTTAAAGAACAAAATGAACTTTGGTTTGACTCCTTTGTGCTCAGAATTACTCCGTGACAATGATTCCCTGCTGCCAACACACACTCCAGCTCTGAGCACAGGGATGATGGCGTCCAAGCCAAACACACGCGTGGCTGGAGAGACTTGCAGCGGATTAGACGGCTCTTCTCTGTACCGATACATGAAATACATCTGGGGCACCCTAGCTATATTAAGGACACATTCCTTGGCTGAGCCAAAGGCTGTTGAGCAGTGCTGCAGGCACCAGTGATGCTCATCTCCACAGCACTGAGACAGCACTTCCAGCAGCTCCCCAAGCTGGCAGATGGAGATTCTTGGGAATGAGAGTTTGAAAAGCCCCAAAAGGCCTTTATTATCACTCAGATTATCTAAATTCCAACATGGAAAACATGCCAAAAACATCCTTACTTTGACTCATAATGAAGTGCTCAGTAAGAGGCTGGATTTACAGAAAGCCAGCTACAAGCAAAGGCAGTCCTTGGTCAATGTCACCAACATCTTGAGGAGCCTATTCAGATCTGCAGTATGCAAGGCAAGAGCTCTGCTTGCAAAGTTCAATGCTTCAGTCATGTTGTGCCTCTGAAATCAAGCCACTGCCGCTCCAGACATACTGGGTCTCTAGAGAGTCTGTATCCTCCAGAAACACAGGGCTGCAAATCGCCCTTTTCTCAAGATTTTTTTCCCCCCCCTTCTCCTTTTTAAAGGAACAGAAATATTAGAAACTGCGCTTCCAGTGATGGTGTCACCCAATGAAAAAATAAAAATGGAATATGGAGTTCCTTTATTATTTATTTCATTAAACATCAGCACTCTTTTAGCTACTTTATAACCTGGCCATGAAGGTACTAAAAACTACACCAAATCATAGTTTAAGAGCCAAAAACACAAACCGAGACCGAGTATACCAGGCTCTCTTTTGGGTTTGTAAACCATGTTTTTTTCATGATTTAGCAGTAAAACTTTCAACAGTACAGCATGAATGTCCAGCAAATATCAGCAAGTACTAGTAGCATCACTGCTCATAAAAATCAGAGGTAATTTGATGGGGTACCAGAAGATTTAGGAAGACAGCAGACATCTCTATCAGCAGCAAACTCTTGCCCATGCAGCACAGCCTGGGCCAACAAGGACACCTTCCACTCCTTGTGCTAGTCTCGCCACAACGTTCACACTTTGCAATGGTTTCAAGTTTCCAAATCAGAAGCTTTGCTGGATTTCCAATTTCTAGATATCTCTATGCCAGCAAAAAAAAAAAAATTTGAAGAATTTTAATTCTTTTCCAGACTGCATACCAGGCTTAATTCCTTATTCTCTGTTACTATTGTCTACCAGTTCTCTTGACAATTTTCAGCCTTTCAGATTTACAGCCATTCCTAGCAAAGTATTTCATCCACAAACAAACGCAACCATCCTTTTTCTGAAGGCAAGGGGAAAATATATAGAAAGCACACAGATGTTTGGCAAGGACATCAAAGCAAGGCTAGTCAGTACAAAACCCCTCACCATGAAGACGTTCTCATTGCTTTAACAATACAATCAAATTTTAAATATGAACAGAGCAGGATTCCAAATGGGTGCATAACATCTACAATAATAAATTAATTGGAACTGCACAGAAACCTGGACTACAGAAAACTATATGCTAAATCAAACATCTTTATGTGTCACTTCACTATGTGAGGCCAGTTGCACAGAGTCTGAGCAAATCTTTGTTTTTCACATTAACGTGAAATTAGATGAGGTTGGGCACTGATATCAACTCCTGGCCAGTAGGTATCAACTTAACTGTCTTTGGCACAGTCATACTTCTGTTCTCTGTGTAAATGGAGAGTATGGTATTTGGCTCTTCAAGCCCTGCAATTCGCTGCTGACCCATGTACGTTCACTTAGATGCTCTTAGATCTTTGGAGAGCAGAGAGCACTTTCCCCTCCGACAATATTTCATAACTTCAACACATAATACCTTTTCCAAAGGAGGACAGATGTGCAGGAGCAGTTTCAGTCTTCCAAGAAGTTTTCCAGTAGGATCTTGATCTTCTCTGGCTGTGTAGTCCAATAGCATAACCATGGCCCCTCAAGGCTGGAGATGGGAGGCTGCTGCTCAAGCAATACTTGCTGAGAGCAGACCATCCAGCTGAAGTACTGCCCACTTGCTGCCCAGGTTCAGACACACTGCAGCAAGGAGGCCCACCAGCACGCAGCTACTCACCCTTTTCTGGGGAGCTTTGAAAAGTGCTTTATGGAAGAAAAACGTGATCCCAGCTTGTCTTACAAGGTACATTTCAGCCAGAATCCATCATGTCAAACAATCAGACTTTTGAGGCATAAAGAGGTATCATAGGGGTGGCAGGGGAAACAGCTCTGTTTTCAGAATACTGTACATTTGAGTTACAGGAAATAGGCAACCAATAAGTCTCATTTCATTTTTTTTTATTTTTTTTATTTTTTATTTTATTGTATTTTTTTTTTTAATGTTTTGTGGGCTTTGAGGGGGAGAAGGATGAAGAGGAAGTCATGAACTCCAAGAATTTCACCTCTCAGCATGCCAAAGCCATCAGTAAAAATGCCCAGATTTTCCAGAATGGCTTGGATACATGCCAGAGTCAGAGAATCCACTTAAGAGTAAACTCCTGTCCATGAGGAGAATCACACTTCAGGTCATGCAGCTTCAGGGAGAAGGGGCTACTTCCCTTCACTACAGGGAGACCACACCTGCAAGTGAACTGCTCCTGCACAAACAGCCGTCAGGCTATTCAGTCAACCCAGAGAACTAAGTATACAAGGAAGTTGGTTGTCATATTCCACAGGGAGGCATCAAATCCATGGTGGTGTATTCAAGGCAGATTACCATAGGCTAAAGTAGTAGAAACCCTTCAAAAACCAGAAGGGAGACAGATTTGATGGGAAAGAATATGGCTGTATTCCTAAAACTCCATGGGAAAGTCAAGTTTTCAGAAGGAATTTGGAGGCTGGAAGCAGAAACGCAGTCACAAGTCAGCTTTCTGATACTTGCGTATACCTTTGGAAGTGCTATTTGTTTCTGCACGTTCTTATTAAGACTCACTAGTTTTTGCTTACTCTCCTTTTTTTTGGCCAGGAAATGCTTATGCTGTTGTCACATGATTAAGAAGTTGCTCACTAATTTCAGCAGAAATCCAACACTCAAGTGTCTTTGGCCGCAGCCACTGTACAAAGAGCATTTGGGATTCTGTGGCATCTGACAGCTTTCCCCTCCTCCAAGACTGACATTAACCAAAAGCCTCCTATCCAAAACAAAAATGCCAGACAGAACACAACTCACATTCCTCCTATTTTGGGAAAGTCTGGATTGGAAACCTAGTTTCTCATCTTGAACCCATGTGTAGCTCTTTAAGCGTAGTTCAGGAGCCATATGACATCAACAGCTTATTCCTGTGAATGCTATAGAAAGCTAAGAAAAAAAAGTGAGAATCTTCAGCAAAATGTACTACAGAATGCAACATGAACAAACACTGACCATATTCCTACCCACTGCTGCCCACAAGAACCTTCTGCTGCAGAAAAGAGATGTGTTGGGAAAAGGTGACTTAGTGAGAAGTTCAAAAAACTCCATTTTTATAAAGGCAAGCTGAGCACTCAGCTGACGTTTCACCCCAAGCCTGCTCCCAATTTTCATGAGAAACTCCACTTGGATTTTCCAGAGTCTCTGCCACCTATTCAGAAACCAGTTTTGAGCACAAATGGCAAGTTCTCACTGCTGCTTGTTCTTCAGCTGCTACCTGATCACACTATAAAGTCCTCTGCCTTCTACCACCCTTCAAATGGTAATTTCTGAACGCTTTTGGGCATAATCCCACCTACAAGATACAACTGGCTTTGAAGCAGAAAAGGACAAACATCCAGATACAGATTGAAAGCACTTGCTTAAAAGACTCTATTAACATCTCAACATTTCTTGATTAGTCAACACCTTGCATTTTTATTTTTTAAAAAGTACTTCTGGCATAGTTCTTGTGCCCCTTAAATCAACACCATCAAATTCCACTACGGATTTAGACTTTACAATGTGACTTCAGTTCTCCAAGTGTAAAGTAGGAGTCTTGTGAGCTTTCGTTTCTGTCAGTACCCGCTTTCAAGTTCTCCGGTCCTAGATAGTGAAGTAACAAAACAAAATAACTGCGTAAGAGCTGTCAGCCTCCTGCGCACTCAGGAGCTTCCTGGCTACTACTGCATTACAAATTTCATGAGCTGTCAGTGAACAAAGCTAGGTCCAGTCATGTGCCTGCTGGTTTTGAACCATGCAGTTTGTGGCCCTACATGCCATATCCTGTCACAACTCAAATGACAGAAGGCACAGCTCTGCCCTTTTGGGGAAGATTATGATGCTGTACACATCCAGCAAAACAGCAAAGCCTGATCTGGCCCTGGAAGTGCTCAAGGCCAGGCTGGATGGAGCTTTGAGCAGCCTGATCAAGTTGAAGGCGTCCCTGCCCATGGCAGGGGGGTTTGGCACTACATGATCTTTAAGGTCCATTCCAACCCAAACCATATGACTCTGTATCAAGAGATAGAAAGGAGCACACAAATACCAAGCTCAGCTGGGCACCCATTTATGAGAATTGGGATGATCAGGAACCATTTGCTGACTTGAGCAAAGCTCTTATTCACACTCATTCACAAACAAATCTCTACAAGCCTCAGTTAATCACTACCTTGGCATTAGCTTCCCTGAATGTAAAGCACCAAAAGAGCAGAGGAAGATAAAAAACAGCCAGTTACTTGACTAACCTTCCTCCTCCATAATAAAAGCACAGACACTGCAGAGCAAAGAAGGCAAAAATTAATACAGAAAGGGGTGCGTGGAAGGGATACATTTAAGTAAAAGACATCAAGAAAGAAGCCAGTTTTGAAGTTCTTTTGCCTTTCACAAGGTACCTCCTATACTTAACACACGTGGAGTGTTTCAAAGACACTGGCCACGTACTGCTCCCAGCTTCATGGGATTATCTGTACAGCTTATGGGATGGATCACTCCTGTATGTTGTTTTTTTTTTTTTAAAGGGGGATTGAAAAAAATCTTAGAAGGAAAGCAGTGGATTGTTCATGAAGATACTCTCCCCCTATTCCCCAAAGGGAAGTGAAGGACTCATTACGAAATGGGATACTGCTGAGGCTACAGACACACTGCAGAGGAGTATGCATCACAGAAGTAAAAGCATCCAAGTTGTTACACATCATTAGCTGTACCACCTCATTCTATGGCTATTTGTTGCATTACCAATAGAAGAGGTCTGCTTGAACTATGAGTATTGGTCATAGGTAAGAATTTGGCAGAACTTTGCTATTTTCAGAAAATAGCCTTTACAAGTCCACTTTCTCATGGAAAGAGTTACAGTTCAGCTTCAGTAGTCAAAGATAAGCAGTTCTGAGCTCTGTCATGGCTCCAGTTGAATGGGGGAGACTACGTTGTGAAATCTGCTTTCTTAAGCGACGGCTGCTTTTACCAATCTAGGTCAGTGCTCAGCTACAGTAATCTAGGCTCTTTTCTTGCCAACTGACTTGCAAGAAAAACACTCAGTACCAATGGATGGTCTGACTCCAGAGCTGTACCTTATAAGTGCAGTTCTGGTCCATCCACCAAGATCCGATGAAGGCACAGCTCAGATGGAGCTACACAAAAATGTCTCAGCATCACATTGTTAAGGCTCATTAAGGCAAAACTTCGGCCCTGCAGAAACATGCGATTTTGGTTTCCTTAACTGAGGAATGTGCTGCATTACATTTTCGCTGATCAAAGTGTACTCCTGACAGACAAAAATTAACAGAGGCTTTAGCTATCAAAAAAGATCAAGAAGCATTTATTATAAGGGATTCTCTGCAAAACATGCAGGAGATCAGTGGAAAGGAACAAGAAAAGCCACAGAATAAGTGATGCCAGGAAGTCACTAATCCCCACCCACATTGAGTTATGCTCACTTCAGGCCTCTCCTCCTGTGCTCGTTAAATTTCTACCAAATTCACCTGGGGCCAGTCAGATGGTCGACTCAGGAATCTGGTTAAGCAAGAGGCAAAGAAGAAAGAGGAGGAAGGATTATATGATTTGGGGATACTGGAAAAGAATTAATTGTTCAGGCAAGTTGCAGCTGAAGCAGACAGTGCTCCTGACTCACCGAAGACCTGGTGCTGTTGTTTTACAGAAGCCAGAGCAGCTTGCCTGGCAGCCCACAGCCTTTGCTAAAGGTGCAGATGAGTCTAGCACAGACACTACATTTATTCCTGATGCTGACTGCCCCTAAAACACACACGTGCATGCCAAGGCACTTGGCCTCCATCTTGTCTGCACATAATGGGTGGAAAAAAGGCCCTTGTGCAGCTCTAATACAACTTGCAAGGAGGCCTCAACACTGGCCTGTCACAGCACTGCGAAGGGTGGCAACATCTCATCTGTAACAGAAGTTTCCCTGAAACCAGTAACAGCTTCCCTCAAATGCCACGAAACAATTCCTGTTAACGTGAGCCAAATTTAAACCAGTGTCAGCAAGTATCTTGCAAACCATATACCTAGAACCACTTGGTCTCCAAATTCCCACATGCACATTCTGCAGAGAGAATCCTCATTGCTGGATGGTGGTTTCTACTTAGGATCGTTTGCAAGGGACACCCCTTGGAGCAGGGTAGGAAAAGTAATGCCCTTTCATGTGGTTGACTCTCAAACCTGGATACTTTTGAGATGCTTAGCTTCCCATTTCTCAGCTGAGTGAAAAGGTTCACATACCAACCCCCAGAGGCTCATTTCCTATTTTAAAATTAACAGGCTAAATGCCCAGGAAGTGCATGGTCTGCTCCAAAAATACACCAAAGACGTCTGGATTGACCAAGTGTGTAATTTAACTTGTAGCTGGTTCAGGAACCAGCTCTGCTTGCTGTGCTCAGGAAGAGCAATAAGCATTTTCTATAGGGCTCAGTTGTTCTATTTGCCTGGTGACAGAAATAGCATCCCATTTATGGTCATTCTACTTTTATTGAAGGACATTTTGGTTACAGAAGGTCCACTTGAAACAAGAGAATCACTTGCAAGATCACCCTGAACATACAGCCATCCTGTAATTTTGGTTCTTCATGCTCTGCAGTTTCCTTCTTGGTAAGGGCAAGGATTTTAGACAGGATTAAGAACAAGACCTCAAAGAAACTGAGGATCAGAAATTTCTGATCCTGTTTTCAGGCAGACAAGCAAGCTTCACCTTCTCTCCTGTGAGTCAGTTCATGCAGTCTTCCCTCTGCACACACCCAGCAACACAGACTTCAAAGTGGTTTCCAGGGCACTGAAGAAATTGGCCATGAATTTAATCCTAGGGTTTCAAATGCTCAATGACAGATCTCCGCAGGTTCATGTTACCCGTCCCGAACCTCCAGGTATACTCAGCTACAATAAATGCATCAAGTCTCTCCAAGCAACTCAGGTTCTACTCATGCAGGGAGTCCTCCAATAACATCCAAATGTTACAAAAGCCCACATGGGAGATAAAAATGCTATTTATGAACTTAAAGGTCTAGCCAATCATTCGAGTTTAATATCAGATGCTGCTCTTCCAACCCTAGGTCACCTCTGTGCTTTACCCTGCACCCTGCTGTCACCCTCATTGTGTCCCACACAGTTTTAGTAAGAACTGTGGTCAGGGCTTCCTTAGTTTTATTTCGGTTTCAGCACACTGAAATTTGCTATTCCAGTTTTGCATTTTGTTTTGTATGCAGCTAGAGTCCTTAAGGGCTATTGCCCTTTCAGAAGGACAGATTTCACCCGCACATATGTTCACCATTCAAGAGTCAGCACAGTGCCTCAAGACCCGGACATCAAATCACGAAGGTGTTATCTTACACTTATCACGCAGTGCAGACATATGCCTGCCTAGCTAGTCAAGCTGCTGCTAATCACAAAAATGCAACAGTTTATTTTCTTTTATCCAAGCACCAAACCAGCCTGGGATTCTTAAGCAAACATGTGGCAGCTGTATCATACAGGAGCAAAGCGCACCTCACTAAAGCTAGGTCTGCAGCATGAGTGTGTCAAGCATTGCCTTGCCCCTCCAACTAACAGCTGCAAGATATGTTTTCATTAAAGCCATCCCACCAGCACACTTACCAGAAAGGGGTGTGTGTGCGCGCGTGCGCAAAGTGAGAGGAAAAGAGCAGTAGGAGGCAATTCTGCTAACAGAATTAAAACAACTTTCAAGAGCAACAGGCTGGGGGCTGTCCAGCACACATTTGCATTGCGGGGAGAATAAAAGATACGGATTCAAGCAAAGTCTTGGAAATACTTGGCATTATCACCAAGCTGAAGTTCAGCTATGTTGCCAATATAACTACAGTCCAGTTTCATTTGAAATAATAAAGTGATGTCCCATTGCATATGAAACTTTCAGATGAAGTCACACAGTATCAAGATACAAAAAAAAAAGAACCTGCCAATAAAAATAGTAAAGAGAAGCCAGCCAATAAAACAGAGATCCAAGAAAGCCCCTCTCATTCCCTACGTATTCCAGAACTACTTCAGTTAATCCAGCCATGAGCCAACATCTTTCTATCAAAAAATAATTAGTCTCCATCAAGAATGCTGGAAAGTCTGATGTTCCTGCTTGAGGGGCAGAAGGGAAGACATACACCCCTCTTTCAAGCCACTCCCCCAAATCTGATTGTATTATGAAACTCCTAAGCAAGGCAGTTACTTTTATAGGTTTTGCTTAATCTGAAGATGGACAAAAACTGTTTTGTGGGGAAACCGAACTCTTTTTAACATGAAAACCAGAAGTAAGGAGTTATGTTGCTGGTTTAACTGAAAGGCGTCTGCTAATGATTACAGCTTCCATTTTACTGCCAAAGTATTATTAGAACTGCTTATTTGCTGTGCAGCTTGGGGAAAAAAATTTCTTCCATCCTTTATTAATCTTGTCCTCATCTGACACAACAAAAATGCACCATCAGTCTTTTGCTTACTTTGAAAAAACAGGCTTGAAAGTCACCACAGGAGCCAAATCCTTTGTGTATAATTGCTCTCTTGATTAACTAGAACAAAGGGCAGAAGACGTCAGTCACTATGCATTAAGTTTAGTGTTTTGGGGGCTTATTTAAAGCCATTTCAGTGACTTGCTTTCTTAAAAGAAACTCTGATGCAACAAAGACCTAGAAAAACAATTCTTAATCTTTTATTTTTTTTAAGATGCAGTCACATCCCAAGGAATGCAGCCCATAAGGCAACTATGGGACTGATGGGAAGGTCTCCATAATAGCCTTGTATCTTTTTGGCCCCAGGTAGTTTCTTGCAGCAGTGCTGAGCTAGTGACCTATTTGGCTGATATAGGAAACCCAATCATTAGAAAGTTTATGTATTCTAATATGAAAAGCAGATTTTCCTTGGAAACATTTTCTTGGGGCAGGTTTCAGGGTCCCAAAACTGGCAATGACTGCATAAACAGAGGAGGTTATAACTGAAGGCTTCAGTCAGGGATGCTGTGTAAAATTTTTTCCTTTTCAGCTTGCCATCCTGGGCTCCAAACAGAGTATACAGTGGAAACAGAATGACTAACTATCTGCCTGAGCATAAAGACTCGGTGCAGCAGGATTAGATAGGAAAGGAAAGAAGAGAGAATTTGCAGGCAGCTGGTAATTTCAGACTTGAAGTTTTCAGAGATCTGGGAGAGAATCTACTGTTCAGGAGTACCTGGTTGTGTTGTATGGCAAACTTAAAGGTAGCCTTGCTTTTTATCTAGGCTTCTCCACACTTATAGACACGCCCTGCTCCTTCAAGGCTAAATTGCCTTTATAGAGAACTAAGGTATTGAGTCCGTGGTTTCAGTAGTCACTTCCCATCCTCTCCCAAGCAACCACACTAGCAGGGCAGTCTCAAAAGAGCTGGCACAGATTTCATGTCCACACCTACCAAACACAAAGTCCAGACAGGCTTGTTCCTTCTCTGCTCCTAGACAGCTTCTTACAGGTCTCACCCCCAAGAATATGTGAAAGTCAGTGCAGCTGCAGACAGGAAACTATCTTAGCAAAGGCTGACACTGACACCCCCCTCCCACTTTGAACTACACTTCTAGTTGTTTGGAAACAAGAAGAATGTCCATGCTCACTGACCTGGTAACCTTGTAGGACCTCTTGCAAGACTGCCTGTGTGAAGGCTCTGCCTTGAAGTGGGCTTGCTCTGCTGGGTGTTTCAAGGCAGAGAAAATCCTCTCTGGGCTTCAATTCCCATTTCTCAAGAGATTCAAGAACTACAGAACCCTAAACTGGTAGTATTTTGTTCCACATCAAGCCAGATGGAGGGAAGTTTAAAAGAGAACCCATTTACTTCAAGAGGATGCTTAGAAGACAGAAGAGGGGAAAAAGAGTTCTGTAGAAGAATGTTTTAAATATATCTAAAGACTTCCTATTCACCTCAATAACCCTTCTCCCCTAACTTAGAGAAATTTGGGGGGTGGGAAAGCAACTATCCCACAGAGACATGACATCAGCTAAAGAAAATGCAAACAAATGCAAAAGTTAAAATGGTTAGACTTCAGTTGGCTACATAAAGAGGGGAAAAAAAGCATAATTTAACTAGCCCTGCCAGAATACCAGTTGCCCAAGATTAAGACAAACAATGGGAATTGGACAAAAACATGAAAGTAAACCACATACTACTGCCCAAGGCATTTGAGGAAAATATACTCTATTAGGACGATTTCAAATTGGAAATTCATTTTTATTTTGTCTGTCTGGAGAGAAGTTTCTTGAAAAAACAATTTAAAAGTGAACTCTACATAGATAGGATCTGAAATACAATGAAAAAGAAGAATGCTTTATAGTTGTATGACCCCATGACATCTCGTGTTCCTCTTACTTGTTAATCATTCTTTTCCTTCTATAGGAGAATGAAATGGGGCAGCATCACTTCGAAAACAGTCATTAACTCCTTACTACACCAAAAACTTCCATGATAAACCTCATGAAGCAGCACTATTAGCCAACATTAGCAAGGTTTTACAAATGCATTGAAACTCACTTAAGTATGACATCGAGCTGCTCCCAGCTCAAGAGGAGCCCAAATAGCAAGCCACCAATCAACTCCTCCATCCCATCAAACAAAATATCCATACTAGCAGAGATCCAGAGCAATCTGGAAGTGTTCCAGGAAAGCTGCAGCAGAGTTTAGAACTGCAGAAGGCATAGAGTTACCAGGCAGCCATATTTCAAGTGTTCAAATAGAGTTTGTCACCAAGAAGGAAGAACAAGTACACATCGCAATTCAGAGCTGCACAAATGAAGCAACAACGTCTATGAAATGCAGAATGGCTTCCCAATAGAGATGGAAGCACCACAGTACAATTAAAAAGGGACAACTTCTTGTCACAGGGCTGAACAAGTATTTCCAGCAGAAAAGCAGGAGCCCACTCAATCCCTTTGCAGAGTTCCAAAAACACAGGTATTTCAGAGGCAGCAATGGAGAACAACCTCCTTTTCCAGTGACAGAAGGCAACTATGAAAACCACAGCATTAACAGCCCTGCTTTGGTTCCAGCACAGCTAATTCCCTTCCAAGCTCTTAAACACAGAAACACACAACACTTGCCATGCAAGTTACTAAGTAGAGCGGAAGAAAGGTATTTAGACACCGCAAATAGTGGCATGAATATTTCAATACATTCATAATTCAAGCATTTTATACAGCAACCTCCCAACCTCAGCTGAGGTTGGTGTTCCTTTATACTCTGCAGAGTTTCCTTTTTGGTAAGGGCAAGGAATTTTAGACAGGATTAAGAACAGGACCTCAAAGAAACTGCCTCTCAAATTTCTGATCCTGTTTTCAGGCAGACAAGCAAGCTTCACCTTCTCTCCTGTGAGTCAGTTCATGCAGTCTTCCCTCTGCACATACCCAGAAATAGAGTTCAAAGTGGTTTGGTGCTCAAGCAATAGACAGGTTCAGAAACATCAGCCCCAAATAGCCTATTGTTCAGGCATATGTACACAGCATCCTTGAACTACAGCTCAGCAGTAACTGCTTCAGAAACATTGCTGTGTACTTCCTTTGTGGACATAGTAAATCCAAGTCACATTCTCAAAGCTTGAATTAGGGCTTCGGCCATACCAAATCCTTTGACTGCTGAAAGTTGAACAGTCAGAAGAAGAAAGCAGCTATCACCTCCTTACCCTTGCAGAGACACTTTTAAAAATCCAGTAAGTCTAGGGAAAAAGTGGAGGAAAAAAATAGAGAAGGGGTTAGAAAGTAGCTTACAAAATAGGATCACCAGAGAGGTCAGGGTAGGCTGTCAAGGGCTGCTTCCAGTGTAGTGCAGCTGCTAAAGTCATTAGACAGTGTCACCCCACCCTCAGGCTCCCAGGGGCAAAAGCAGAGGAAGGAGGGCTCCTCCTCGTCTCCTGCTGACCTGGCTGTTTCTGGTAAGTGTGTAAATTCTCCATCCATTCAACATTTTCCAAACAGGCCACTGGAAGAGGGAGTGCCTGTTTTGCAGGGTTGGTCAGTCACTATTCCCAGAAAGGAGCTTATCTCCAGTGAGAATTTGGCTAGAGCAGGTCATCCCATCCAGTTTACTTCTCTGCTCTAAGCTTGTCTCAGGCTTCCTCTGGAGTCAGTACAGACCCTGGAGTAGTCTAAATGTTCCTGTCCATCCTACTAATACTCCATTGACCCCATTTCCATTGACTAGTTTAAAACAAGACATCCAGGCTACCTTGATAGACACCAGCTTCCAGGCAGATAAAGCTTAAAATAAATCTCACCAAACATGCCAGCAGAATTTGCTTTGCTTATACTGCTGCAAAACAAAACAAGAGAACAACTAGCCTTGATCACCAGCTCCAAAAAGTTGGAAGACAGAGTCAAAGACTGCTGCAATGAGACAAGCAAATGCCATTGAGCACCCTTACCCTCAACACAGACAGATCTGAAACTCTGCCACCATGGAGAAGCCCATTGCCAGCCATGGAGCTGCAAGCGTCTGAAGGAGACAAGCATCTATGCTTTGCCAGCATTGTCCCTGTTTGGAGGGAAAACTTCTACAAAAACTGTTTTTTAGGATATTAAACAACTTTCCAGTAACTTCTAGCCAAACATTCCTCATCATCCACCCTGCTTCCTCAGACAGCCTGTGTTTTTCTGCCTTATTACATACACTGCGCACAAAACCATGGCAGGACAGGAACTGATTCATAAGTGGATCAAGTATCCTTTACTGCAGGGCTACGGACAGGCCCAGAAAGGCATGGAGCACAACAAAGCAGCAGTGAGTTCAGGATAGGATACCGGACTTCATTGTCACAGCCTAAGTACAGCCCTTAGCTTCTGAAAAAGGGATTTGGGGTGATCCTTCCTTAGTTCTCCAGTGAACAGAGCTAAGCTCATGAACGTTGGTGCACAAGCTGTCCTTGTATTTAGTGTTGGCCACTCACCTAAGCCTATCTTCTTGGATGAAACCACCAGTGCTAGAAGAAAAGTATTTGACCTATGTTTGTTTCTCCTCCTAAAATTCCAGGCACAGCTCAAGGATGGCCTGCCATACTAGGGAGTATTTACTTTTTATATCACAACCGTGGTCTCAAAGTTTGCAATTCAAATACACAGCCATGCTGAGAAGAAAAGGAAATGCAAAGAACTGAAGTAGTTTTCTCAGAGCAAACAGCAGGTCAGGGCTGGATGTACAAACAGAAATTAAGTCCTGAGTCACATCTGCTGGACCCATGCTCTTTTGAAACGCTTTGTAAGGAAAAAACAGCTTTCCAGGGAAAGCCAGCATGCACAATTACACCTGAAATAAAGCATGATATTGGCAATTAGGCATACTGTGTCTGGCAACACATCCAACCAGTGGATGCATAGCTATTGACATTTCATAAGTAAACATGGTAATGGCATTTGCAATTTGGTGTAGAGCTGCACCCATGTTTGAAGCCTAGGAAACTGCTAGCGTATCACTTATCTGTTAGAATAAACAGAATTGCACTGGGTTTTGGCCAACTTGCAAGATAATACTAATTTGCTGTCATTGCACACAGTGCCACGCTCCCCTCTCATGTACAAAATGATAACATCCTAGAGAAAGAGGTGAGGCAGCAGAAAGCTTATGCAAGACAGGAACAGTTGTCTTTACAGAATTCAAAAAAAAACACCCTAAAGAATGGGACTGAAAAGTAATGCTAGTTGTGAAAGCAAGCATGGCAGAGAGGAAAGATTGATCTATAAGATGTAAAAACAACAAAACCAGAATCATATTTGTTTCTATTTGGACTACTTGAAGGGTACATCTTTAGCCAAGATGCAGAATTTCATCATGAAAGTAATCCTGGTCTCATTTGGTACCAAGTAAAGCCATTTACTTGACCCCAGAAAGCAACACCTCCAAATAAAGGGTGCAGTGATCCCCACGAGTAGGCAGAAGTCTAACTCAAAGCCCGCAACCTAATAAAAAGGGAGATGGCAGTAGGGAAGCCAACACACCCCCAGGAGACAGTCACAAGAGAGCCTCTCTACATCCCCTTCCCCAAACACCACTGCAGCCAGTGAGTGGCACAGGCGAAACCAAGTAGTACCACAGCACATTACTAGGTGTACACTAATATCCTGACACTGGGGACAACCAGCAAGTCCCAGGACTCTTAAGCCAGGACACCCTAACAAGCAGAGACCTTCCTTGTGGTGACGCTTCAGTGCCGTGCCCCACATCCCAGCACAAAAAGGACGAGCAGCCTCCCTTCCCTGAGGTCCCTCTGGGTCCCGATAAAGTTACACTAGCCGTAATAGCTTTGTTTCACGTGTTGTGTGCAGTATAATATTGAAAATTGGTCTGCAGTTATGTAATTGCAAAGGAAATGGCTACAGTCCTGCTCAGCCCCACTGAAAACGCCATCTCTTGATTCCCCCACCTCAGAAGCAGCTCGCTGGGGCTGCGAGGGAAGAGCCCTGTCCCGCCTCTGAGCGGAACAGCAGCGGAGGCAGAGTATGCTTATGCTTCCCCCGTCCGTCAGGTTTTCCATTGCAAACACTGCCGCCACAGTTCATAACTTGACCGTTTCAAGCCACATCCATGCAAAACTTGGCAGAGAGGGAGCTGCTTGGGCCCAGTCCCTCCCCCTTCTACCTTAAAGAAATCTGCATTGGATTCCTGCTTTACAGTCACATTTCATTGCTGGAGCACAAATACATATCTTCAAATGATTCCACAAGGCTTTTTTGGTTAAGGTTTTAGAGAAGCAAATTTGTTGGACAGACAAGACGCAAGTCAGCTATTCACATTGTTACTCTGAAACTGCTCGGAGTTGTTTAAATAGTGTTGGCCGGTGCAGGTTGGCTACACGGTGCATTTAAACACATCGGTCGCTTCAACCAGGAACACAGCCCCTGGAACTGCAGCCTGTTCCCGGATGCTATCTGGATAGAATGTAAACCTCCTTTTTTTTTTTCTTGATGCATTTGTGACCATTGCTTTATGCAGTTTTGCCCTCCTCAGCTGAGAAAAAAAAAAAAAGAGAGAAATATCCCTCAGGATACATCAGGCACAGTGTGAACCTTCCACTCATACAACCAGAATTCAAAGAAAGGTCTGAAGGACAACTTTTGTTGAGCCAAGGTAGGTATTTGCTGCAAAAATCCATTTTCAAAGACTGAGAGCTGGCACATTACTGAATTTGTTCTGAAGCACAGAAATCCTACAGACTTTTCAGTTCAGTGAGATTTGCTTCCGCAGCAATTGCGACAACGGTCAGGTTACAGTGACCCATGGGCTCCATAACTAAGATGAAAGGTTTCAGCATTTATTCACCACACATGCTACACTGACCTTGCTTTTAAAGTCATAACACTGAACAGAAGCTTCAGCTTCAAATGATGTCCAAGTCATAACTTTCATTGGCTCAATAATGAAGATAACCTTAGTTTTCTCTTTCACTGAAACAGAGTTGTATAAGCATGAGGCAAGGCCCTACCAAATAGGTTTGCACATATCTGACTGCAAGGTGCCTCAAATCCCATCTCTTATGTGACAAAAAGATGACTGAATAATACTATGCAGTAAATGCAACACATTTAAGATGAAGTTAACCTACCTGAAAATAACCAGGTAAGACTTCAATAAATCAAACACTAGAGGGTTTTTATTCCTCTCTACTTCTGCCCTATACACCGGCCTTTGAGAGCACAGAGTACTTCCTTCCAGGGGGACACACAATTTGGAGGCAAACAACAGAGGAGATGGTAACTCCATAGCTCAGGCCCTGGAAGCATTCAGAAGAAAACATCCAGTAGGACATGAAAAAGGCACCATCATTTGGAAACAACTTTTGAACTTCCCCATATAAAGGGCCATCTGGCCAGTAAAGCAAAGGTGTTTCTTCCCTACAAAGCTGTGCAACTCCTACTCTGGGAAACAAAAGAACCATTAAAGCGTCCCTAGGCATCAACATGCAGCCCTATTCAGGCAAGGCTTTTAAAATCAAGCAGTCAGCCATGCCTTTCCCTATTTAGCTTCCCCAAAGTACAGTTTAAAAAAAAACAAACTAGACATAGGCTATGTTATATGCAGATATACACACAAGGAAGTTTGTGATATTGGCCCAGCAGAACAGCTGGGACTTCAGCCACGCAGCTAACAAGCTAGTTAGTCGTACATCCCTCCTGTCCTGATGGACTGTACACGGCAAGAGTTCATTGCAGAAACTGTCCTTGCTGCAGTGACATATTTAACACCATACTTCATCTCTGCTTGCCATGATCAGGAGGAGAAAGCCTAATTTATACAACCACAGCTATAGTTTCACAATACTTATGAGGACGATATAACCATACAGTAAGATGAACTGCCACACACATGCATAGTCCAATAATCTTATTTTCTTAAAGTATATCCCCATATTCTTAGAAGTCATAACCACATCTTCTAAACATGCTTGCCTACACTAAACAAATACCCCAATTCAAACAGTAAGTTACAAGCTTACAAAGTCTAGACTTCAGAAAACTTTAGCTAGTGCCATTACATGTCATTTACAGCTTCAAGCTGAAGAGACAAGAATTCAAAGTATTGAGGTCATTCCTGTGGTATCCCTAACCTAGGAGAGAGTTAGAGTGTATGTTTAGAGCCCTGTTCTTGGAAAAACTAAAAGATGATTTCCTTGCCAGAACAGTTTAGAGAAGCATCCAAAGCAAGTGATGTTCTGTACATCACTAACTGGTGACATGATTTTTTATAAGGGCAAGAGCATAACATTGAGTTCAGTGCTTCATACTCCTGCTCTTGTTTATATGGAGATTAAGAGATCTAGCTGCTAAGCATCAGAATATGGTCTCAAGGACTGTAATCCAAGTTCAAGGATGTTTCCTTAGAAGAGGCACATTTCTGCACCCACAACTTAAATTCAAACCCTTTTGTATCTCCACATACCATGTGGTTCAATACAATATGCTGTAAACTGTGCAAGGCAGAGAGGCCACATTAAAAGATGACACAGGGGAACTGTAATTTGAAATTCAGACACTTCTTGCATTATTTAACAACCCAATTCCCTTGGCTCCATAAGCCATTATCAAAGGCAGGGATATCATGGATATGAATATAAGTTGCCACAATAACCAGGCTTGTTCTGACAGCAGCAACACCCATTATTGACAATGAGGAGCCCTCAGGCTTGGAAGGGAGGAGGCTTGTCCACTAGTCCAGACAGTTTAAGAAATTGAGACTTTTCCCCCCTTCAATCACAATGATGGCTTTAAAGTGGGGCAGATGAGCATTTTGACCTCTACTAGTTTTGCAAGTAATACAGTCAATACCCAGAAGACAGGCATTTCTGTTCATGCTAGCCAGTGTGTTTCCACACACTATCCTTTTGGACACCACACTAAATCCCTGGCCAGCAACAGACTGCATCACTGAGCCAAGCAAGCATTAGGCTTTCATGAAGCAAAGAAATTACTACTCCATTAAAAGAAAAAAGTATAAATACAACGCATGGTCATCGCTGTGGATAACCTGACTCAGAGCTCTGGGAAATGGACTTGAGTCCCAGACCAGGGTGTCCCGGTTCTCTTGCCAGTGTACTCCAGAGCCAGCCAGCCATGAGAGCCCTGCGTGTGGAGCTACCACAACACAAGCCTTTGCTTGAGTGGCTCTAAATGCCAGCAGCTCCTCTGGATGAGGACACACAAGTCACGAGTGGGCTGGAAAATAGTCCTGGACAACTGCTTTGGATTAACACAGAAGGAGCACTGGAGGGTGGAGGGGGAGCCACTGAAGACAGGCAGTTATTTAAACCAGCTGCTAACCCGCTCCAGCCACTCACATGTACACAGTCTCATGTGTTTGTTCAGGCTGACTCAAAGCTAACAGGCATCGAAGAGTTAAAATACACAAAAGACATTATACAAACACTTGCCAAAAATCTCATTTTCCAAGTGCAAGCTGGTTATTCAGTGGATGGCAGAAGGGATTTCATCTTGCTTTTACATGACAGGCTCTGCCTCCTTGCCTCAAAATTCCCCAATTAACACTTCTGCAAGAAGTTTTGAAGCTGTGCATGGCCACGTATTTATCTACGCACATTCTCTCCCCTCCCTACTGAGCTCTGGGCCACAGGCTAAGCTGTCAAGCCAAGTTTCATCCCAAGCAATTTTTAAACACTCATCCTATAAATCCTCCAAAAAGGGAGTTAGTAATGGAAATGCTGACGGAGACTTGAGGAGACAGCAGGACAACTATATCATCCACTATACATCAGCTTCATTAGCTGCAGATCCTTCTCTCCTTCACCTTCATTTTCCATTAGTGTACTTCGGCTAATTAACGCACAAAACCTATGAAACATTCTTACAGTAGAAGGCAACATTTGGCCCCCAGCCCAAATCAACATCGAGAAACTTCAACATCCTCAGCCAGACATAGTAACTGTACCAGATGGAGCTAACATACGGCTACAAGTAGTGATGAAGAAATCGAAAGAGGAACACATGCAAGAATCTGACCATTGGAAGAGGGAAAAGCAAACTTGTCTTACCGCTTTCATTTTTCTCTATGACATCCACGACCTCTCCAGCCTGGAGGCTGATCTCAGAGTTCTCCTGCTTCTCATAGTTGGACACCACCACATATTGCTCCAGGATCATGGGTTCAGAGCTAGCATCAGCACCTGGGGAAGGGAAAAAGCAAGCCGTAAGCCAGCTTCCAGCCATGGCTCCTCGAGAGCGACCTCCGTCCATCCGATTCACAACAGGCCAACTTGTCACCAGAGCCAAGCGAATCAGCAAACAACCTTGGCTCGCAGCATATCCCCAAATGGCTGGCCATATAGAAACAGCCTCCTCTGGCCCACAACCCAGCAGCACAGAGGGACATTGGAGAGAAGAAGAAGAAAAAGGGGAAGAAAAAAAAATTTGAAGAGGAGCTGAAAATATAGTGAATTAGTTGCAAAGTTTCATGATGGATTCTGAAAATAAACCTCTTCCCAACATGGTTTCCACAATCCTTGCTCCCATTCAGAGAGAAAAATCCTGGGCAGAAGCAGCATAAATCCACAGCTGAGCCATCCCCCCAGTAAACCAAAAGAAAAAACAGCTCTCCCCTTGGCGTCTCAGCTCCTTCTCCACTCTAAAGGCTTGAGCTGAAAGTCAAGAGGGGGCTGTAGATGCCAATCATATTCATGTGCACTGCAGCCCTTAAATAGAAACACATGAGCGGGACTGAA
>VXAL01002512.1:578014-608244 GCA_013399475.1 Chauna torquata
AGTTCCGCATTCCCTGCTGCAGAAACAGCCTCTGAGTAGGGCAGAGCACAGCGTTGCCGGCTGCCTGGCCAGGTACAGCGCAGTCCTACTTCCTTCTCCATTGCCCTTCGGTGCCTTTTTGGAGCTCTTTGAGCCAATCTTGCCAGTTGTTCAGTTTTGTTTGTACTGAAGGCTTTTGGCTGTCAGAGCCATTTATGAATGAATGTAGGCTCTCACACAAACAGGGATGAAAAAAGGCACAAAGTGACTGTTCTCCTCCCTCCCCCCAGTCCTAGAGTTTTTCTTGGGCTTTTTTTTTTTTTTTGGTTTTTTGATTTTTCCACCCCCAAATCTAAATTGTGGATTCTGGGGAGGAGCCGTGAGGTAGGCACGCTGCCACGCCAGACACGGAGGGAGATCACTGCGCACTGCTGCTCGCTGTTCGAGACGCGTCTCAGCTCTCTGATGCAATAAACAGTGCGGACGGGGCGTCTGCACTTCCAGCACAGGCAAGGACAGACTGCCTGCCTGCCTGCTTCTGCCTGGAAACTGCCTTGCAAAGTCATGAAAACCTTTAGGACATCAGGGTTTCTTAATTTGCCCTCAAACACTTACAGGTTCTTCAGTGTCAGACCAGAACAAAAGGCACCTCCCGTTTCTGCGTTAAGAGCCACCAGACACATGCCTTCATGCAAAATTATTTTACAGGTTTCCTGAATTACGGCACTGTCTATTAAGGCAGAACAGTTTGGGCCAACAGTATATTATACATTTTACTTAGTAAGAGGCAGTTCCTGTCTCTCTAGATTAAGACACAGATGGAAACGGGAGACAGAAGCAGATGTATGGCTTTCTGAAAGTCCCATTTCACGTGACAGGGGCAGAGCCAGGAGCAGGCTCCAGGTCCCCTGAATCTCTGAAGACAAATTAGCTACAAGAGACAGGAAGGAAGCAGCATGGTCTGAAACTGTCCACCGAACAAGTCAGGGGACTAAAAGCCAAGCACAGGATGCTCAGTGCTGCATTTCCAAAAGCAGCATGTTCGTATGTACTTGGGCTGAAGATGCAAAGTGATTCTGCAGACAAATAATTAGCATCCCTGCCAACACAGAGGTAAAGAGTGCATCAGCCATTAGAACAGCATCCTGTGAAATGAAAATCCTTAAACAAAAAGTAATTAATTCAACATTTTCCTGAAAGGAAACACTATCACAATGCCTCCCTTTGGACCAGTCTGAAGAAATCCAGAAAATTAGACTACTTCCTTGCTCCCTAAGCGTGCCTCTGACCCTTCTCATGTTCCATAGGTTAATTTTCTTTAAAGAGGAGTCATCTCCTCTAGAAGCTTGTGTTTAAGAGATTTAGCTCTTCTGCAGATGGCTGAACCACAGCTAGTAGCAGGAATAGGGGGGGAAAAGACAGTGAACTGACAACTTTAAGATTTATAATAAAAATTTTCGCTTATTTAGAGTGAACAACTATAGTATCATATTTCTGCTCACAATGAATCAACTTGACTCGTGTGTTCTTGTTTAAACCAGTGCTAATCCGGTTATCTGGAGCGCAACATGATGCCTTCCCCTATTTCACACTGCTTCCTACACAGTCTGCAATAGGGCAGCAGAAGCATCTTCCTTCAAACTATTTTAACACCTACAATCCCCACTTCATTTTTGTCTCAAGATAAATACCAGTTCTCTAACCAAAACCAAAAGCCATCGTGGCAATATGTTTATGCACACACATCAGCAAAGAATTCAGCATGTGTGGAAAGGCTAAAGGAGGGACTGAACAGTTGCAAAGGGAGAAGGGACACACGGGAAGCTACTTGCTAAATAGTCACCCCAGATGTCTTCATTCTTCTTATCTCCTAGAGGGTTCTCATACAAATAGGGTAAGGAAAACCACCACACAGCAGTGGCTTGGTGGCAGGAGCAGTGCTCATATGGTGCACACATCCCTGCTGGGAACAAAGAGAGAGGATGAGGCTGGAGCGCAGGCTGGCAAATGCCATGCCACCAGCCACTCTTGCTGAGCTGGGGACCACGTGCCAAGGAAGTGCCCTGGCCAACAGATTGGAAATTCTGCTTCTCCAGATCCACTTCTGCAACTCCAGCTCCAAAAATAAAATAATAAAAGAAGCAAGATAGTTATATCTGCATTCACATATCTGAAGCTCAGCAGGACTTTACAGCGTTGTTTACTCTGTCCTGCCTTCGATAAGGTTGTCCCTGCAGGAGGGCTTCTTTGTTGCTACAGTGGCTGGTGCAACACATACGATTAACAGACCATTTTAACAGAAGCTTGTTTAAGCTTTACAGAGCTCCTATTAAGACAAAAAAAAAAAGGGTGATAAATTCCTTGGTCTAGGAAGTAACCAAGGTCAAATAAACCTGTTCATTTATAGCTACAGCAGATCATGGCTCCCCCCTTTTGTGGGGATCCCTGTGGTTCCCAGAGTGATGCTATCCCAGGATTAGGCACTGCTAAGTGGGAAAGACTTCACCAACAGCAAAGGAGGGAAAAAGGGAGCAAAGAGAGTAGGAAAGAAAACAGAAACAGCTTCTCCCAGTAATCAGAAGCCTTAAATGTTTTCTAGGCAGCCTTGTTCAGGCTGTTAGTGTATTCCCTTCAGACACAGCCAGCAGGGTAAAACCTTAGCCCTCCTCAGCCTTCCATCCCTAAACATCTTCAGACAAAGAACTCCCCAGTGACACCCCAGCAGACCAGTGATGTTGTGGGGATCCTATGTCAGACCATAGGTTTCACAACATGGCCCCTGCCCCGCAAAGGGGATGCAAAAGAACAAGACAGGCAACCCTGCAGAGAGCACAGCACCAATTACACCCGCTGCTGTGGATGTAACAGCTTCCACATCCCTGCCAATTAGTTCAGCTCTAATTCGTAACACAGAACACAGTACCTCATCGAGCAGCTACAGCCAGAGAAGAGGGATGCAGAGCAGCATGGGCTCCCCAGCAAGTTCGCATGCACTCTGCAACGCCCCATGGATATTACAGCCCCGCTTCTTCAGCATAGACAGGAGAAATGGAGAGTAGAGGATAGGAAAAGGCTGATGTGCGATGTAAAGCCCCCCCCCCCCGCCCCCAAAGCAGAATTAGTGTTTTGGTTCAGCTCCAACTTGCAAGCCCTCCCCAGAGCAGAGCACACGATAGATCGCTGGCTGAAACAAGAGTTTGCTTGCCTCTCCGTTTATTTTTGCCTCGAGTCCGTTTCCTGGTTAAAGTCTTGAGGATAGCCCTCCTCCTCTCCATAGGGCTCCACTTTACAATCCTCCCGCTCCTCACCTCTGCGATTACCTTCCCGGGACTGGGCAGAAATGTCATTGGAGCTTGTCCGTGCCCCCCCCAGAGCTGGTACTATGAAGTGACACAGTTGCACCCTGTTCCCCTCACCAGGCAGCGAGGAGGGAGCATCGTTCCTCCCGTGGTAGTCAGAGACCAACAACTACTGTGAAAGCCTCCTAAATAAGAGCACAGAGCACCCGTTCCAAGCAACTTCTTCCTCCTCCTCCTCCTCCTGTGTTGCAACAGCTAAGATCTACAATGGTTTTGCAATAGCCAAAAATTAAAACCACCAACTGGACTCCAAAAATAAAATCATCTGGATATGGAAATCTGAGACTCCTGATCTTTGCCAGAGTATGCCGTTGTTATCAGGCTATAAACATGTCTGCTCTTTTAATCCATGCAGCATGCAGGCTTTTATATTGCCCTTTTATGATTATCAATCAAGTGTTTACAGATTCAGACTTAAATGAATTAGTACTGGGCTGGTCAGTGGAAGTTTTGAAAAAAGCCGAAACCACAGAAACAGTCAGTAAATGCCATAAGCATGAATCACAGCTGAATAACCAGCTGGCAGGTAGTCCAGCTTTCAGACCCAGGCTGCAGCGGGCACAGCTGCTGAGGACACACGCAGGGTTTGCACAGGGCACTTGGCAGAAAGCATCCCAGTGTCACGACTTGCCATACAGCAAAGTCAGAGTTTCACACTTCCCAGCACGTCGTGAGGAATAACTGTGGTAGCTTACATCTAGTGCTGAGGTTTCTTGTTAAAGCCAATTCAAAGGTAACCCTTCACATATCTTGGGAAAACTCCTTTGGAGAAGGAAGAGGGAGGCAAAGAAAAGAAAAAGAGTGACCAGAACAGCACCAAGCCTACTTAAAAAGCCTCAGATCAAACTATCCTCTCCCAACAATCATATCCTTCAGCTTTAAACACACAGATTTTCTTTGCCTAACTAAAATATTTACCTCTTTTCTTTCTTATCAGAAGGTCCACACCTCTGTGCTAAACAAACACATTATATCTGCATGTTCTCTTTGAGCCTTCTGCCAATGATCTATTCCAACGTATTTTAAGACAGAGCTTAGGTCTGCCTAAAAATTGGGCTAACCACCTACTGCACAGAGAATAAAAAAAGACTTTACCATGAAGAGCACATGAGATTACACAAGAGCTCAGGATCTCTGAGTAGGCTTAAAAGCAGTTCCTAAAATAACCAGTTCCTAGAGTAAGCAGTGGGATAAGACTAATGGAGCTTTCTACAATTCTCCTTGGGGACAATACGGATTCAGATCAAAAGTAGATTCTACTCCTATTCAGTTTTCTTTATATAGTCTAAACAATCAGGCCTTCAACTCATCTCCTGAATACTCCTGCACCCCAGCTTGACCCTCCTCAGACTCCTTCCCCCTTCTCAAAGTTCAGGCTATAATTGCACATCAATTATTCACAAATGTAAAAGGCCACACGCAGCTTGTGTCATTAGGAAAGGGGATCCATCTCCATCCTTTCTGCCAGGCAGGATTCTCCCCAATTCTAGCAGCATTTAACTTCAGAAATCAACAGCTCTTGGTGTAACAGTCCTGAGCCATGAAGCTTTAGGGGCAGAAACAGAATTTCAGCACCAGCTATAATAAGCAAAATAATTCAGTACAAGTCCAGCCCAGTCTCTGGGTCTCAGCAACAAAATAATACCGGGAAAAATCCTTTTGTTTCATTATAGATGAAAATAAATATTTGTAGAAGGCTATCAAATGTGTTATTAATACACTTATTTCTGTTACTTCTTTTCTGAGCTTGGCTAGGTAGCTCTTTTACTAAGGATAAAGCAATTCCATTGCTTTTTCTGAAAAGAGTTTCAGAAGGTGACATCCTGACATTAGACATAGGATTAAAAGCAGAAAGGTAGGGGGTTTGGATCTGTCATTTTTAGGTAACTTAGACTCAAAGCCAGAGAAGCTTGGCCTAAAACCTCATCTAACACCCAAAGTGTCAGAACATCTGAGAGTAACACAAGGCTGAGCACCATCCATCCAGTGATGCCCAAGTCAATACACACACCCTCTCATCCCAAGTTAGCAGCCATAATTAGTGCACAAGAAGTTCCTCCATAAGTGAGTACCCATACACACACCTTCCCCAACTCCAGAGCTTGTGTGCTCTACAACCCTTTTGGTGTGTGGGGCAATAGCTTCCTCACAGAGCAGCTAAATCTCTGGTCTTTGTTACTCTTCCGGCTACACATGCAGAAACCTAGTATAGATGGCAAATCCATGAGCTGCATTAACTCCCTCCTGGCCCCATGGGTTGCTGCTACAAACAGCTACAGGGAGCCCAAGCCAATAGCATGCATGGTCACCAAGAAGGGAATACGGCCACCTATCACGGCAGAAGAAAGTTAACTTTACTCCTGGATTCATTCCCCAGCATAAGGTGTGCATACTATTCTCTAGCATTTCTAGGGAGCAAGATCCAGGCAGGCCTTCAAGCACCTGGGCAAGTGGCAGCTTAAGGTAGCACAAGTCTGACACACAGCTAAAACCAGCAGCAAAACACAGCCCCCACGGGGAGTGCATCAGAAACGAGCTTGGCCCACAGTAAATGGCAGGCACTGTCTCAAGTGAGCACTCCACTACTGTTTCTTCCTTCTTCACAGTCCTCAGCAGCATATCCAACAAAATCCTGACAAACGGAGAAATTCAGTGTTGACCTTTGCCAACTGGAGCTTGTTAGGATTTTTATTTTTGATCTGCTAGGTTTTAAGAGAGAGCCAAGAAAAATTAGAGGCAGGAGGGTGAAAGGAAAAAAAAAATTGTCTTTCCACTCCTTCTTGGAAAGTTGGCTTTCTGAACAGTGATTCTAACCAACTAGGTTACAGGTAGCAACAGTTAAGAAAACTTAAGTACTTCGCACACAGATCTGTTAAACCATTTGGAGATTTTCACACAGCTGCTAGACATGGTCCTCCACCAGGCTGAAGTCACCTATATACTTTGGCATTCACCCTAGTCATGCTCAGCGTGGCAACACATTCACATTACTCCACATCCCACAAAGCAAACTAGCCAAGGAATTTAACAGTAGTTGGGTTGCTCCAACCACCCTACTGGCATATGGGCTGCATAGAGGGGATGGAGGGGCCGGCTGCTTACTTGTATGATGTTCTGCTCTCCTGATGTCCTACAGTCAGAGACACCCACTAGTGTCTCAACACAGCACTTGTCACAATCTGGTTGTATGGCACCCCTCTTTTTCCGAAGTAAGAAACTAAACCACTTGTAATCCCTGGTTGGAGTCTCCACTTTGTGGAGCAGGTTCACTTCCTAGGCTGGCGCTCAGGCAGCAGTAAGCTGGCTTCCGTTCTAGTCTCCAACAGCCAGCTTAAGATGCAGGTACGTACAATGAGGGTAGAGACCACATTTAAATTCAAGTCTACTCTGTTGGTCTGCCACGTTACAACACAGCCCATGGTAGGTCTGAACTGAAGTGTAGCTGTGTTGGAACAATTCTTTTGGATGAGAAGTAAACTGAAAGGCCACATGCACTGGAACAGCTTAGGGAGCTAGAGGCCTGGGCAAGCGCACCAGAAGACTTCACTGCAGGACTGTGTATCTACATTTCCCTTTTTGAACACCATGCAGTGCAATCAATCACTGATTTGCCCTATCATCATGCACAGGTTTTTGAAGCCAAACTAGCAACATGCATTTAGCTAAAAGCAGTCATCAGAAAGGAAGGAATTCGCATCTATTAAGGTTTCACCTTCCTTCTCTACCAGAAAGCTTGAAAGCTTTGGTATTCAGTTTGCCATAATACAGATGGTAATGTAAGACAGTCCCAAGAGATGCAGAAAGTCAGAGAAAACCAACCCCACTTCCCTTACCTCCACCCTCTTTCCACAAATCAGGCAATCCGAGGGCTTCTTGTTACTCTTCCCAAGCAACACCACCTCTTCTGTCTCCTTCTCAACATGTTGCCTTCCAGCTCAGTCTTGTTGTGTTTCTATCTGAGCCTCCTGGTGACCTATTAACCACCAGGCTCCTGTGACCTAATACTTCAGATATTCAGCACTGTTATGTCCAACTACCACCCTGAATTTAGACCTGTTCTGCTTAAAGTGGAGAGAACACCCCCCCAGGGGTGTATTAAACTTCTGTCAAGGATAGCATTTCTGAAATCACAGCAGTATTACTTATTAAAAGCCTCTGACAAGCAAGCACTTATCCATCAAGGATGGTGGAATTTTGCTCACATACTTTGAACAGGCATGAGCTTGGATATTTACCAAATCAGGTGTGGAAAGCAGCAGGGGTGTTTCCATCTGCCCTTGCATTGAGACCTAGGTGTGGCCTTAACCATCTAGGTGTCCCGGCCAGCATCCTTCACAGAGAAGAATTATCATGAGCCGTAGACTAAGTTTGAAGAGAACAAAAATATTCTCTGGTATCCCACATCAGGTGACAAATATTTGCAGAGAAATCCATTGGTTACTGAGAAGACGACCTTATTCCTTATACTAAAATGCTTAGCTTTTGCCTTGTATTGGGCTACTTTCCTCCAGACCCTAACACCTTACCTAGAAGTTGTTTCCCTGATCCTTCCTCCTTCCTGACTCCTTGTGACAAGGAGTCTGATGCTCCCATGAAAATTTTGCACCTTCCTCAGTCCCGTATGTTCCATAAAACACCCTTTCTACTTACTGTGGAAAAGCAGAAGAGCATTTCAGAAGAACAATGAGCATGTTGTCATGTTCATCTCCTTTATTTCAACCCACAAGTTCTCACTTTTGCTCTTCCTTTTCTCTCCCCTGTCCCACGGTGACAGTGAGCAGGCAGCTGTGTGAGTGCTTAGCTGCTGGCCAGGGTCAACCCACCACAAGAGGGGAAGCTGCTTTGGGTTGTGGGTCTGGAGCTGGGAACAAAGACGTCACATGGGAAACTACCATCTACTGCTAGTGGTAGCATCAGGGTGAGACAGGAGTCAGAAAAGCAATGTTTTTGTGAAAAATCATGCATCATGGAAAAAAAAAAAAAATCAATACACAGGCAGACAACAGATCCTGGATATTCACTGTCAGAAATCTACATTCAAGACAGCTCCAAAGCCGCATACGATATGAACTACAGACTTTTCAACAGCATGCAGAACACCAAGACACAAGAAGTTACCTGGAGCAACACTCTTTTTTGGAGTCTCAGACAAACTGGACATCCAAACTTGAAATCCAAGAAAAGGGCAGCGGTAAAAAGAGAAAATAAGTAGAGAAACAAGAAAACAGTCATATCAGCAAGTTTCAAAGTTAGTTAAGACAGATTTGAAAGAAATGTTAAATTTTTCTTTAGAGATGCATTGGCATGATGAGGACTCAGTTAAGAGTCATAAGAACTACCCAGTTAAAAACAAAAATTAGGTGACTTGCAGAACTTACGAAACTGATCTGTATGATCCAAATTAAAGATCTTGGAATAAGATATGCTTTGAGCTTATTCCCAATAGGATAGGAAATGCACACCAAGAGACAGTTTGACTCATTAAGCCTCAGACCTGCAAAAGTATTTAGCTTTGCAGCTGTTAATGATCCCCATAAGACCAACAGGCAAATCACAGAGCTTGAGCTTAGATACGTGCAAGTTTCTACAAGTATTTTGCTACCCTGGTGTTCCAGTAAGGAAAGTAACAATAGACAAATAATACACCATGGAAAAGAGTACAGAGCTGCAATGAATATATATTCAAAGCACAAATAGAAATACCCTTTTTTAGCCAACAAGTATGAGGCAGAAACCTGGTTAAAGAAAAAGCTAATACAGTTGCTATCAACAAGGTCAGAAGTTTTCCCTCCCACTCCATGAAATGAGGTGTAAATATTTGGCTTGGGATTCTGGGAATAATCTTCAAATGTTAAACTTCTTTTGTTGTTTGAATACACTGGAAGCATGTTTCAAAAGTTATCAGATTTGCCCCCATTTCAAAATAAGAACCAGTGAACGTTCCAGTTCTGTGGGATTAGGGAGCATAAGAAGTACTGTTACTCTCACATTGCCTGGGAGAAGAGACAAGGAGAGGTGTTTATATGATAGGCTAAGAACTTCCTGAATTCTGACAAGCAACTCCAAAACACAATTTTTAAAACTCCTTTGCAATGTGGAACCCAGTTCCGGACCTATCAGTTTAACAGCAGGAGAGATGCATCCTTCAATTACTTGGAGAGACAGTCAATCTATGATGCTGGCCTTGTCTACTTGACTTGTTACTGTCTTTTAACCCACAGAATATCATCAAGACAGCCAAAAAAAAAATCAACCAACCAGTAAGAGATTCCTAGTACATATGTAACTGAGAAATTGCTAGCACAATACAAAGCATGAGAAACAGCTCTGAAACATTCCCACTGGAAACCAGAGGTCCAAGAAACACTTCATTGCATTTCCTCAGCACTAAGGGAATGGTGGGGTTTTGAAATTCCTCCTTTATAATCAGGCCCACAATTTACATTGCATTAGAGCCAGACTGGGGTTCAGATGGATTTGGCCTTTTGCTTTTTAGCAAGTTCTCAATAGCAGCCACTGGAAGAAGAAAAAACTGAAAACTTCCAACCATCTAGCCCCCAAACCCATGCAGCACACTGTCACAATACAGTACAAAATACACCATGATAAGTTACAATGATTTACTTTGGGTTACCATTAAAAAAGGGCTCTGCATTGGTGGAGTGCAACAGGAAATCATCTGGCAGAATAACTTGTGCTCTAGCTTACAGAGGGAATATACAGCATGTTTCTATTACAGACTCAGGGCACAAACGGGAAAGGGTGTGAAGGAGCTGTTGTCAGCAGCTTGTCTGTTAGCTTTTTAATACGCTTCCACTGCCTTCAGGAAGAGGATTATGAATGTCAGTCAGCTGTCAGATCTTTTTCCAGACAGAAGAACCTGGATATGGCAGCAATAAAGCAGAAGACATGTTGTAGAAACAACTGGGAAGATTTCAGTTTGCCCCAGTCCAAGCTGGTGGCAAAAGGCTGAAACAGCCAACAATTAAGAATAAATGGAATAAGCTGTGCATCAGATAAGCGGATCCGCCTGCTCAAGAAGGGAGGGAGTCTAGCCCCAGATCCACAGCAGCCTTACCTACAAACACCCATATGAAATCTCAGAACTGATGTGGAACCAAGCTCACCATAAAAAAAAAGTTAGGTTCTATTTTTAATTTAAAAAAAAAAAAAAAAGCATTTTTCTCTCCTTGTAAGAACCATTGATCTAGCTAAATAGGAACAAAAAGGCAATCTAAGTAGTAACTGGCAAACAATCCCACAGGTCCCCAGCATGGGCTCCCCAGCCCAAGCAGCAGCATATAAGCAGCAGCACTTCTCAGCTGCCCCAGCCTGACAGCAGCTAGATGTAGATGAGGTTGCTTCTGAAGCAGAAGACAGCTAGCATATTTCAGCTGCTCCTGCACATCTGCTTAGCATTAAACTTCCTTCTTGGGGATTTTTTTTTTTATTCCAAGACATTTAAGCTCTAATTGCTACCAGCTTCTAAGAGTTCCCCCTACAAATAATAAAAATATCAGACATTAGTGATGGATTCCACTTCACAAAGAGCTCAGATGAAGAGCTGTGGAGGGATCCAGGGTACGGGGAGGAGGTCAAGGGCCCCAGAAGCACACTGCGCCCATGCCAGCAAAGTGCAAGCTTTGAACAGCCCTGGGTTTCCCCTTCAGGACAGAATTTTACTGGAATTCTGTACAGGGCTTGGAGCCCGTTTCCAATGGGATTGGTAACGGTAAACGAACAAACCCTCGCTTCCTGCCTCTCCTCTCCCCCTCTGCTGCATGGCCAAGCGCCGGCTGGTCTCAGATGACTTGGAGGGGGGGGAAATCTCAATATTTGGAAGGGAAATTAAAGCTGCCTGCTCAAAGCAAGCCACTCCTAAGGCAACAGCATCCTGACTCTGCTCCTAACACCAACCCCCACGGTCCTTGCTGCCGGCTTCAGCTGGAGCCAGAACAAACCCCTCTGAACGGAATTATTTTTAAAAGCTCAAAAGAAACGAGTCCATAAATTACAGCTAAGCCATGAAGCCAAGGCAGTTGTGCAGAGCGCTGAGGAGGCTCCCTTCAGAGCTGCACTGCACAGAAATAGCAGCAGAGCAGGCACGATGCTGGAAGCAGCCACTGGACCCCATCCCCTTGGAGCTACCGCTACAGAGGTGGGGGACCTGAGAATGGGTCAGCTGGAGTCCTTGGGTGGGGAAGGGAAGGAAGGAATTAGAGGGGCAAAGGCTTTGAAGGCTTAATTAAGCCAGTTGCTGTGGTGAACTAAACCCATGAAACATGATTTTATTTAGATTTCACCAGAAGCTTTTCTGCTGCCACTGAGACCCATTTGTTTGCTGCTCCTCCCACTACTGGCAAGAGAACAGGCGCCAGCCTGCTGGAGACTGACGCTTTACGCTTGCGATACAGCCTCACTCATCTCATTTTAGTGGCAGACTATTTGTCTTGCATGCAGCTAGAGCAGAGAAAGCTTCAGGGAAACCCGAAAAAGCCAGAGTCAGTCTAGAGTTGAACGCATGAGCTCAGTGCTACCACAATCCAGGAGATGCCACATTCACGATTCACATCAGACCTGCACATCCAGCCAGGTCCTGGTCCAGCAGGTGCAAAGCAACTCCTTCTCTGCAGCCCTCTCAGCAGTAGCCACTGATACAGGTTTTCTTCCCTTCATCAGTAACATTGTTAAAACCTTCAGTTCAACCTTGACTACAGCATCCATTATTTAATACTCCTATGTAGGCTAGAAGCAACATACATCTTAAAATTCACAGGTTGCACATTGCTGGACTTACCAGGTTTTTTTTCTTTTTTGAACTAGTACCCGTCTAGCTTTGTTGTTAAGCTACATATTGCCCAGCAATATTGCTGCAGTAATTCCCACAGGCAAGCTGGATCATACTGGTCCCGAGTCTCAGCATGGTTATAGTTCTGGCCATGTGGCCCTTGCCCCAAGTTATTTCTGTGCATAGCTGAGAAGCTAGCCTGGGCCAAAGATGTTCCCCACAAGGGATCTGGATGTGGCTATCTTGCTTTGGACTGTAAAAGGAGTTTAATTAAACACAGGTGTGACCTGGTCCATGGAAGTTGTCTTCCACACCAGACAACAGCCGTAGGTCCATTTAACTAATAGACTCTCTTGCTCTCTTGAAGCTCTGCCTCAAACATCATCTCTGGGAATGCTGATATCTCTACAAAGCTGTGCAGTGACAGGGTGCAGGATGAAATACTGAGAAAAAGAATATAAGAACAGGTGGCCATGCTGAAAAGATGCTGACATCTGAAACGGGCTGCCCCTTTCCAACAGGGGTCAATTCTGTAGGGCATTAGTCCTCTCCATGATGAGCTACTTACTGGCTCAATTAACAAAGGACAGCAGTGGTGAGTGAACCTGCGAAACGCTCAGCTGCATTTCCCAGCCATTCACCCTTCCTAACTTACTCAGAAGGGTGAAAAGAGTAAGCAATACAATCTTAGAGTGAACTGAAACTATGTTGGCTTCCCAGGAAGTCAGTAATTAGGGCTCCACTCCACTTCAGAGAACTTAACTGGTGGTCCAGCAATTACTCAGACTGGAGCTGGGGGAGGTAAATGCTTTTTTTCCTCCATCACCATTAAAGGCATTAAGAGATGACTGGGGGTGTTCTCATCCCATCAGTGATATTTGATAAATCAGCAAGAAAAAGTTGGAGTAGGCTGTTTCTTAGAAGCTGTCCAGTTCTTAGAAGTGGCCTAGAGTCTTCTCTGTAATGTTCCTCACATAGGGCAGAACAGAAAATGGAGATTAAGCCTTTATTTCAGCCCTGATTTTGGAGGTCAACCATGCCAAGGAGTTGGTATAAATGAAGGGCCATGTTGTTGCCCTGGGTGCTTGGGTGGGACACCGTACTGCCCAGAACAGGTAAGGAACCCCAGGGGTTCAGGCTCAGCCTGTTCAATCCCTCTGGCTCCTCTAGAACTTCTTGCTGGGGTTTTGCTTCCACTTCTCCTCTCATTGCTTCCTTTCTGCCCTCTCCAGCCAAGCTGAGGGACAACCTTCTCATCCTGGCAAGGCAAGGCTGGCCATTCCCACCACCAGGAGCAGGAAGCTCAATGAAGACCCCCAAAACCATGGGGCTTGTTCCTGCTCCTATCTACACTCAGAGCAGCGAGCTCAATGTTTCCCCCATGCACCTGCGAGCCATCTCCAAACCCTCCATGCCCCACATCCATTGATCATCCACTGTCAGCCTGTTGCCAGATTTCTCTCCTATAGCCCCTTGCCCTCCAGCTGGTTAAATGAGAAATTAAGATGCAATACTGCTAGACCAGGGGAAGGAGACAGCAATACTCCGTGTTACTAACCTCCTGAGGAAGAGAAGTACCTACTTTTAACAGCTATTCTGTATCAGAGTCCACATATAGCTCTATAACATGGTTGTAAAACAGATTGAAAAGAAAAAAATGCAGCTGAGCCTCAGCCTGAATTGAAACCATTTTCACACATTCCTGGCTCACACAATCAACTCATTCAATTAGGCAGAAAACAACAGATAGCCAGAGAAACAGGAGGATGGCACAGAAAGGCTACAAGTGTTTTGGTCTATTGCTTCAATCACTACTGCCCCAAGCAACCTGTTTAACTGTGCCATTGATGTTTCTTCCTCCAGGCCCCAGAGGGACCTAAAACAAAACCAACATTTGTGCCCAGTGCCTGACCCAGAGTGGGCCTGGTAACCACCCCTGTCCCTCACCACAGCAGTTTAAATAAGCTTCCCTTGTTCTTATGTCTGTAGGACATTGATGCAACATGTGTAAAGCAAGTGTTTTAAGATAGTCTTTGAATCTCTGATACAGAGATTTGTTCAAGTTTTTGTTTTTCCAGAGACTTCGTGTGTTTTAAAGTAAATCTCTCATCTTGGCAGAGATGTCTCCTCTCCTACGTACCTGAAGCAGAACAACACCTCCACTCTGCACATCATCTGTTCAAGAGGCAGTACCTTAAAGAGCTACATTTTGAAAAACATTTGACTAGCTGATAATCCACAGTGTTTTCTAATATGCAAATTCAGAAAAAGCACAGGAGTAAGAGGATTTGACAGCAGGCATTAAATAAGACCTTTAATTTTAGTCCTGTTCACTGAGTTCAGCCTCATCACAAGAAGCCTGTGCAGGGCTGGTGCTCTTAGGAAGAGGGGCCATGTTTGTGCAGGGGTGGGAGCAGAGGGGCTGAGCCACAGCCCGGGCAGCTCCTTCCCCTCCCGGGCAGAAGCAGCCGCCCTGGAGCCATCGGGGCTCCTCGCCTCCCCAGCACCACGCTGCAGACCAATCTCGGACCACTTCCACTTGCCACGTAAGCAGGGCTGCCTGGCGTATGCTGGACCCACACACGCTGTTTGGAAAATGTTCACATCTGGCTTTCACGTGACTCAAGTGTGCCTCAGAAATTCATCATCTGGATAACTCACTCCTCCAGGGGAGAAATCCACAACCAAAAAGTCCTTCCGTGAGTCAGAACAGAGCTGCAGGGCAAGAGGACCGTGTGCTCGACACGCAGCACAGCTCCGCACTTACCAGCTGCATTTCAACAGCTTCATACTTTTATAAAGGACAAAGGGCTGTAACAGCTTAAAGAAAACTGAGTCCCAACTTTCTACTCTGTTTACTTCTGCAAAAGCCCATCCTAATCCCATTTGCGAACCCAGAAGTATACAGGGCTGTTTCGTTCTTCTTTTGGCAGCCATAGTTCATATTAACTCTTTCCACATGGCAAGGGAGGACTGCTTCCCAAATTACTGCTATAGTCCCTGTGTATACAACTTTGTAAGAGTTCCCAGATTTGCTGGAAAGTGCCTAGAATACCTGAATGTCAATCCACATCTACAGCTGTACAAACTGAGAGCGTCACTCTTCTGCGGAGGGAAAAAAAAGCCTTCAACACTGCCAAGGAGGAGGGCAGAGAGCCCCCAGCCATTGCACTTGGAAAGTCACAGGTACATACGAACGCTAGGATTCGTGCATGACTCAAACACTCAAAGGAAAAAAAAAGGATCAGAGTCAAATCCCAACTGCGAAGTCACGCTAAGCATAGAGAGCGTACTGCAGCATCGGTGTGTCCAGGCAGCCTGCTTTAACTGGCAGCAGGCTGAGCTGGTCCATTGATGCATACATCATAACTCCTGCTGAGCACCCTGTAAGTAATGCTTTCAGCCATCTCTGGTTAGAGGAGCCACTCCATCCAGGTCAGACTGGTGAGGATTTTGCCCGTCACGTGGTTGGACACAGGCTAGCCCAAATGTGACGGTGAAAGTCATGCACTAAGCTTCAAGCCTTTAGAGAACACTATTTGAAGGCTGAGCGCTCTCAATAGCCTAAGACACACACCCTGCCATCCAGGTTTCCTTCTCAAGAGAGATTCAAGTTTCAGGCACTCACCAGCCTGAGAGAAGTTATGTGAAACTCCCAGGTGAAAGCTCTGCTACTCTCAGGCAGCCAGACCCCACGGGTGCCACATAGAGATTCCTGCAGAGGCTGAGGACCACCACCTTCCATTCCAGTCCTTAAGTGCATTTCTCACCTGCCTTATCTAACATGCCAAAATTAAAGTCTGATATCACACAGTTCTCTGCGTGCAAGAGAGGAAGAGCCCACGCAAGCAATGTTAATACCATCTGCCACCTGACAGACAGAGGAGGAAGGCAGAACAGGAGCAGATGGAGAACAGAGGATTCCTTAAAACCAGGAGAAGAGCCATTACACACCTTAAGAGACAAATGCTGTCCAAGGCATTTGTAAGGGTGCATGCTGTCCTGCCATCGCCGTGTTCAAGCCACACCTCATACTTGTAGCCCTTCCCTGCCCTCTCCCCCCCGACGCAGGGCTCTGTGTAACATTAGCTCTGAACTGGGAAGAGCCGAGCACAAACACATTCCATTCCCTAATCCTGTGCCCTGTCCCCACACTTCAGTTTAAAAGCCAAGCAGCAAATAAAAAACCCACACATCGCACAAACAACTGTTCTTCTCTTATCCCGTCTTCCTCCCCCCGGCATATGGGCCACCCAGAAGAGGACAGCAAGCCTATACATCTAGCAGGCTACACAGCTCGTCAGCAGAAAAGTGAAGCAGTGCAGAAAGAATAAACTCGCCTATCTGCTCTTCTCTTCAGTAGCCTCAGGCAGAAGTCCAAAGCATTTCAGTTTAAACGGTGACTTTAAAATGTCACGTACAATAAGAATGGCAAGACCAGTTTCCTCCTGACAGAATACCACGGGCTGGATTTGGAGCATGGATTGGACAGATTCACATTGTGACTGGAGATGCAGAATAGTGTCACACACACATGCAGATGTTGCAAGGAGATGAAGACTGCCTGACATAGCCAAAGCTCTTCTCCAAACCCTCCTCTGTGCCAGTGCAGCTGAGCATAGAGCAATAGCCCTGCTTTGGAAAATAGCGCATGTTGCTTCAGCTACGTGTTAACTCACAGATTTGGTTAAAACCATGAAAGTGAGCTGTCTTGGGAATTATTACATCAGGCAAAAGCCAATAAACTGAAGAGCAGTTAGAGTTTAGCAAATTCACTAGTATAGGAAGATTAATTCTCCATCATGAGAAGAGGGAGGTCTGCCAGCAAGAGCTGAACTGAGGACACACATTAAGATCACTAACTACTAACTCCCTCCAGAACCAGGCCCAGGATGTACATTTGCAGTAATTATATGCTAAGTTTTGTTTGGTCCTTAGTTGCTATGCTTCTGCCTACTCTATTTTTCTTTTATTACTAAATCCTTCTATCTTCCCGCTTAAAAAAAAAGTGACAATCAAGATGTTCTGCCAGAATCTGCTCTGTGTTCGAATTACATGTGGTAATTAGTACATACAGTCAAGAAGGTTAGTTGTAAATGGGAGAAGAGATCCTGATTGCTGATCAGGAGCAATCCTGTCAGCACATGTTTGTGAAGTTGCAAAACAGCAGCTGGCAAACTACCTAGTCCAGCCATCCTCATCAACGGGCCAGTCCACCATCGCTGTTGCTGCATTGACTAATTGCAGAAAACAATGCAAGGAATACAGCACGCGCATGTGATTCATCAGGACACAAACAAGAGCACGTGTCTGAGTCTGCAGGGATCCTGTTGTACCACAGATTTCTTACAAGGATTAAGACACCAAGCCCAAGCTATGTGGTTTAAGATGTTCCTGGGACCCTGCCACGGGCTTAGACAAACTTAGATCCCCATTCACCACCTTAAAACAAACAAACACCCTTCCTAGCCAAAATTTTCCTTTCAGATGGAGTATGGGGAGACAGACTTCAGAGACAGAAACAATGAGAGTAGAATGACTCAAACTAACATTTGGGTTAGAATCCACATTCTAACTTTGCTGGTGCTATCACTTCGGCTCAGATTCATTAAGCAATAACCAACTGCCTGCTTCATTACTCATGCGGTCAATACAGGTAGCCCCAAGACATCTGCTGCAGTTACCACCCTGACAGAAGATGTGTTGCTTCGCAATGGGATTCACCATGTCAGTTAATCGGATTTTTCCAACCTATTTAGAAACTTGGTCTCAGATTTGGCTGCATTGAAGGCCCATTTAAAAGGTTCAGTCTTCCTCTTGTTGGGGTGGGGGGGGAGGGGGGGGAAGGAGTGACGGGGGGAAAATCAAGACATTTAACAGTCAGCTGAATAAGTTAAAGCATGCCCACAGCACAGCAACAGTTGTGTTCATAGCTCTTCTACTATTAGAAGGGCATCCACCACTCCAAATGAAATCCTATCAGTACCGCAAAAGCCTCAAGACAAAAGAAAGGCAGGACCGTGCTTCTCTTGGAGGAACCCTCCTCTCCCTCCACTGCAGACATCTCTCATAAAAACCATAAAGTATCTGCCAGGGCTGGAGGCTGTATGTCCCCTCCTCCCCCCATACCCACGCACAGCTAAACGCCTGCCAGAGAGCTATGAGCTAGCAGAGGGCTCCACATTCATAGTCAGGCCAGCAAAACTTTATCCCTAGGGTCAACTTCTAGGTCCAGGGACAGGTACAGACAGCTCCAGCCATGCAGGTCCAGCTAACGGCTCACACATTTGTAATCCTGTTGAATGATTAAGTACAGAAGGGCTAGCACACACCATTCATTTTCTCCATATTACCTCAAATGAGGCAGTTCAAACTGAAGTTAAGAAAATAAAGCTCATTTATAAAAATAAAAAAAACATGCAAGTGCAGGCTAGACGTGCAACAGGACCAAAGAAGTTAAGCTCTGAAGTGATGAGCATAGCTCAGTTATAAACCCAGAAAAAAGCCAAGAGTTAAGCCATTTTCCTTTGTAATTACAAATAGGGTGGAAAAAACTATCCCCAATATCTCAAATAAACAAACAGTAATTAAGGCATCTCCCTAAAGTTGACAGAACACATGCCCTCAGTATGCGAGGAAGAGTTTTCCCTAGTAATGAAGATTTAGACTAAAGAAATGACTCCTGCCAGCAGCTCCACCCGCAAGCCCAAGGCAGCAATTCCACAAAGCGATGGGCCATGAGGGCCGCTGGTGTCGTTACAACAATCTGCTTGTTTTTCACTTTGAGGCCCTACTTCCGTAATTGCCGTAACTCTCTCAACTTTACTTAATCTCCCCATTGAGGGGAAAGAGTTTTACAGAGAAGTCTATAAAAAGACAAAGTTTGAGAAGTGGCTTCAAATAGGCTCTGAAATTTTTATTTACTTAGCCAGTGGATACATCCTTCCTTATTTTAGACTACAGAATGGAAAGGAAGCAGAGATTGTCATCTGGGTGCTGCAATATTCTGCTAGGCCAAAAACTGGACGTGGGAACCAAGTTGAAGGATGCTTCTCTCTGCCGAGGAAGCCAAGCCTCATCAACATCCTCACTGAGGCACCACTGGCTTAGAGTATTAGCTTAGCAACTTGGTCCAAGTGCTCAATTACAGAGGCTATTTAAACAGACTTCAGCTGGCAGACTCAGCCAGAGAACGGCCAGCTTGATGCAGACAGGATCTGATCAATTAGAGAAAGGAGACACTGTGGTGTTGATGAAGCCGTAAACTTAAAGTTTATTTCCCCTCACTGTGGGGACATCCTACCACACAGCAACAAGGGGCAGCAGAAAGCTGCTAAGTAGCAGCTCAAAGCCAGCTGTGCCCCCAGCAGCAACCAGGGCAGCAAGAGCAGTGGGAGAGAGCAAGCAGTGGGGTTTTTGTTATGCTTTCAGACAGGGGGTGGCCAGCAGTGCTTTGCTAGCAGACACTGAAGTATGCACAGGAGCTTGGCTGCCTGCAGGGCAGGTGGCAGAGACAGATTCCTTAGCCTTCAAAGCAAAGGCAAAACAGCATCTTCTGCCACCTAACCCCATGTTAAAAGAGGGGCTCTCTCAGTAACTGAGGAGCACAAAGACCCTGTGGAAACGCTGTGGAGCCCACGTCACCTCCCTCTTGCCACCAAATGCTGCATCCCAGATGTTCACTCCAGCTTTGTGACTGAGGGTCTGACAACAACTTTGGCATGAAACCAGCAAAGAAAGATTCTCAGCAAGGGAGGAGAGAAGGATCATTATACTCCAGGAGTTCAAAACTCATTCTAGCCAGCAACAGTGTGGAGGGGACATCTCTGGGGAGAAACATCCAACTGGTTTTACAAGCCACATCAGGATTAGCAGATGTCTCAAGGGTTAATTAGTTCACCATGCACAGATGGTAGCTGCTAGAGTTCGGAGAGTGGATTAACCTAATTTGTGCTTTGTAATGTACCATGCAAATATCCATTACCAGACTTGAAGCAATTCTGCCCTTGCTTTGATTTGAGGAGAAAGAGCCACCCACTGGACGCTTACACAGAAGTAACACCTATTTTGAGTGACAAATAAGTTGCTGTTCACTTGGTTAATGTGACTGACAAATCATAGTCTGAGAAGTTATTCCTTCCCTTTTTGCTACAGAGGGTCTTTGGAGAGACCAGGACAAGAGCACTTGTTGTGAGCATGCAGAATATGCCCACCGTAACTGCTCCTTTCAGCTGTACCAAGGCCTCTTCAGCACTGACAGATGGTTGTAGAGCAACAATTCAATTGACTAGAAATATGAAGGCAGCTTTCCAAAGCAGCTCTGCAGCATGTCAAGTAAAGCCCCAGAAATCCAAGGTAACAGCACACGTGGTGGTTTAGGCCACAGCAAATGCCCGTGCCTACGCAGAGCCTCAGCTGCTTCAGCAAAGCTCCAGGTCTCTGAGCTGACTGCAGGCTAAAGCATTTATAGTTAGATCATATCCAAGTAAAGGGCTGCATGTTTATACAGCACTTCGCACAGGAGGAAGCCTGGCTCACAGCTGGCATGTGGAGATGCCCCAGATCAGTGCAAGACTCTTCTGTTTAGCTAAGTTAGGGCCACACTGTTCCATGTGGTTCAGAAGGTCTCCAAATGTTTACAACCAGTATCAGCTGCAGCAATAAATGTTTCCATAACTCCTATTAAACTCTGAACTTCTCCAATTTCTCCGTGCTTTAAGGGTTGAGCACAGGACTAGCTAGAAATGCACTCACTGGCAAGGCAGAGGTCAGCGTAAAAGTGACGTTGGCTGTCAGAGGCATTCCCCGAATGTTTCTGCCATCAGCCACGCTTGTGTCCTGCCTGCCATGCCTGAGATGCAGCAGCTGTGAGATTCCTGCTGGACAGCATGGGATAGTTGCCCTCACACCCAAAAGCCTCCTCCCAGCACATCCTTGGTCAAGACAAAAGACTTGTTCTCAGGTCTGATTTGTCGGGAGGTATTTGCATTTAAAAGCACCTATTTGTCCCATTTAAAGATGGAGTAGTGCTTGCACCTACAGAGGAAACCGTGTTTCAAAGTTATTTGTTATCTTAAAAAGACTCTTCACAACGCAGCCTGGGAAGGGGAAGCTGTGCTTATTTACCCCATCACCAGATCAAGTGTCATAAAGCTGGTCTTTGTTAGAGGCTGTAACCACCAACTCCCTTGGCATATTCCTTGGCTCGTTGTGTGCACACTCCCACAATATCCAACTCCAAGCAGAACGAAGCATTCCCCTGCCACTCTAAATTCAAAGATATCTGAGAACAGAGTCCCTTTATACAACTCACTTTAGTCAGAGAGCTGCTTCACATTCCTCTTAGTACAGCGAGAGTGGAGAAAGAGCATCCCTGAAACCCCACTGTTTCCAAGTCCTGGCTGTGCAAGTAGTCAGCCACCAAGAAGCAGAGGAGAAGAAACTGTCCCAAAAGGAGACCCAGCAGCCATGGAGGTGGGAGAGCCAAGGAGGGGGAGCCTAGCCCAAGTTCTGGCCTCCTGGATGGATGAGCACATCACCTGGGATGCCTCAGGGCAGGAAGCCAAAAGAGAGCACCATCCACAGTTGGCACCTCAGCCACACTGACTCAACTTAATCCCTCCTCCTCCAGTGTCATGGTGGATCAGCTCCAGCTTCTTCTCAGAGCTGCAGGAATGGAGGAGCAGGTTCTTACACTCCCAAAGCAATTCCTCACATCCCGTGCAAGAACAACATTGTAGCTCCTCTGTATGTCAACTGGTGCACTGGTCCTAGAGCTCTCCTAGTTTTCTAGTGCTGTTCTAGGTCAGTGCTAAATCGGGTTGCCTCCGAGACTTCAGCAACATTTTTCAACAGGCTTTCCATGGCCTGAAAGCCCGCAGTGCTCTGGATAGGGCACTCTGAGCCAGAAGCTTCTGCCCTCAACTCTGCCTTCTACCTATCTCTTGCACCTTTGCAGCCTGCCCCTCTAAGAAACTGTTGCTGCCAACTTAATTCACTGCCCATTTTGCACAAACAGTGCAAAGTTTACTTAATATTATGTGCTAGAAGTGCATCTGTATCTCTGAAAGGACCTGTTTTTAACTGCAACCCAGACAGAAGCTCTGTAGGATATTAGGAAGATTAAGTGTTCTCCCGTTCCTAGTGTCAGGCCAGCACCTTGTGCCACACTCGCCTCTTTCTTACCACCACCCACCTGCATTTACAGTACCTGCTAAAGGAATTCAGGGGAGGAGCACCTCAAGTATTGGCCTGCAAAGGCAATAGCCATTTAATGCACAGGATGGCAGGGTCAAGCAACAGCTCCGCATTAGCGTATCACTTAGCTTATTACAGGACTGCAGCATAAAAGCTCTCATAATTAACAAATCAATCTAGGCAGTGACATTCACTGAGTTCAGTACATTATATTCATCTTTCCCAGAGACTCAGCCATTGTAGTGTTTCTTCATCATCATCTCCAGAAGCAAGGAGGAAAAAAAAAAAAAAAAATCCTCCTCTCCCCTGCACACAGGCCAGAGTTTTCCAGGAGTTGCTGAAGGTTTGAAAGGCCTCTTTGGATGCCCTGATTGTGATTTGGAGCACCCAGGACTCCAAACATAGTCAATGAGAGTTGCAGGTGCTCAGTACTGCTTGGGAGAAGGGCGGGGGGGGGGAGAAAAAAAGCCCTAACACATCCAGTTCAGAGCAGCCAAATGCAGAGGCCCATAATTACATGTCCCTATTCCCTATTGAAAGCACATCTGTAAAAATCACTAAGAGCTACAAGGGGAGGGGAAAAGTTTGGTTTTATGTAGCTTCAGATCAGGGTTTTATAGGACATTTGGATCCAGGACTTAAAAACAAAACACCGAGCTACAGCCACTGAGTCAGCCCAAACCCAGACACTGAGAACATTTTGCATAAGAAGCCTTACCATATCCTTTTAGAAATGCAAAAAATTAAAATTCAGACCAGAACAGAAAAGCATTCTCTCCCCCTTCTACCCCCACAAAAAAGAACCCCAACTCTCAGGTTGCATTTTGGCTGGGTGCACAGGTAAAGAGAGACTTAAGAAAAAAAAAATTAAAAGAGATTGAACACAATTACCCTCTTGGACTGGAGAAAGAGCTGTATAAATACAGCCAGAGGAAAGCAGTCATTTTAACTGCAATACTATATAAGGTGGGTTTCTTCTCTCCAGTGGAAGAGAATCTTCAGAAAGGCTTCAACAATAAAAAGTTAAACTGCTACACAATTTCATGCAACACAAGATAAAGGGAAGGTTTAACAAGGAAAAAAAAAAGTCCTCTCTGTAATCATGCAGTATGTAGAAAGCCTGGTTTCTTACCTGATTTTCTCTTTGAAGATCCATAGTCCCTGAAAAAAAGACAACAACAAATAGACATGGTTAGAGCTGGAAACGGTGGTGAGAGAACAGGTGCGTCCCAAATTTCCACCCATATGCTCAAGGGCTCATGCTGCCCGCTCCCTCCTATAAAGAGGAGGTCAGGGCTGCCAGGCATTGACAGGCAGGGGCTGGGACAGATCCTGAGCAGCACTGGCTCATCAGCAGCAGCAGCTGGGGCTTCTGCAGCACCAGGGGCTCGCGGAGCATGTGATCAGCTAGACAGAGCAAACCATCCACAAGCAGCAAGGCAGGGGAGAAGGGTGTCAGTTTTTCCCCTTTAAATCGAGCTATTAAATGCATGGCTACTGAATTAACCCCTGACGTTCCCCTGGAGAGGAAACGGAACATTAACTGCTTGCTGCAGGGATGCAGCTGCTACGGGCTTATCTGGCATTGCTCACCGTCCCCTCCTTCCAGAGACTAATTAATTTGTGCATAACCTCCAGACCCCTCCTAGCTATCTCTGACAAGCGCTTGTCTTCTGTGAGGAAAAAAAAAAAAAACAACACCCCAAACTTTGTCCCTTCTTCCAGGATGAGGAATGCACCCTTACTTTTCTATAGTGATTTCAAGGGTGTTGGCACCTTTGCTCATGACAGAACAGCTGAAAGCTCAAAAAGCTGCTACAGAAGTGGGAAGAAATTACAGAACAGAGCTGCGAGAACTGATTTAGGACAAGCAGAAGCAAGGACAGAAATACTTTGCTATGGCTGTGCTTCCTCCCAGCGCTCTCAGGAGCTTCTCAGACCCAGCTCTGAAAGGGTCTGCACAGTCGGAAGCCCACGCAGGACAGATCGGGCAGAGATGGCATCGCTGTGCAGGCACAGTGCCCACGGCACGGTCACACGCTGCAGCCGGCAGCACTAACTTTGGGAAAATCGCCCAATGAACCCACTGTAGAGGCAGGCTATGCCTGCAGGAATCCCACTGGAGGGGCAGGCAGCAGCCTCTAAATTTTCTGGGGCCATGCTGTCAGGAGGGGGGTTTTGTCCCTTGCAGCATGCTGTGTACTCCAAAAGGTCAGAGAAGGAAGGAATCCTCAGTTATCCAAAACTGTGTATTTAATTCATGTGTTTAATTTCAAGAGAGTTTGGGGGATCATCTGAAGAAACAACACACGTCTTAAGGGCAGAGTTATGTCTCCCAATAAATTCTGCTTCTCCCAGCACTCTGCATGCGTCCCATGCCTTGCATGTCTAGGATTTACTTCCAGTGAGTAATAACTGCTTGGGAAGTTTTTGCACCCTCTCTGAATTTTCCAGTGTCATTTCTATTTCAATTAAATGGTTGTTTCCTCAGTCATGCCTGCTGTTGTATTTGAGGTGAAGATGCTACTGCTCATGAATAGGCTGCTTCTTCTCCAGAAGTGATATCATATTCAGATATAATGCTTACTATACGGTGCCCAAAACAGAGACCCCTCAGAACGAGCTGGGGAAGGCACGACCCCCAGAATCTAATCATCAGCCCCTGCTCCACTCCCACGCCAGCGTGGAGCTTTGCGGTTGCCGTCAGTTCAGTGCTCCCAGCACATGGAAGTTTGTGCCTTGGTCCTGCCCTCAGCTGCCTCACATTTGGTGGTGTTAAATGGTGAGGAGGCGGAAACCCTGCTGAGATCCACACACGTCATTTGCTTTAACCTAATATCCCCACCATGCACATGCTTGGTGATCACTTCAATCCCTTCTGCCTGTCCTGGCTTTCTGCAGAAAAGCTCCTGGACCATCTCAGCACTACAGCTTTGAGATGGGTTTGACTGGGATTTCCTTCAGCGCACCACACCCACACCTCCCCACCTCCTGTGTCATGCAAAAAGGTTGCAGCCAGCTCTTGCAAATGTTAGCACCCATGAGTATCCTGGAAAGATGGTGCAGCTGTGTGCAGTCCCTAGAAGAGAAGCACGACCATCCTTCCAAGTCTTAGCCAACCCCTTTTTTCCACTTAAAAATATCATCCAATTCACATGACTGTAAATGGCCTATTGATGGATTGGTATGGTTAACAAGCAACCAATAAACGGGTAAAGATGTTGCCAAATGTCTTTGCCCACCAGATCAGGCCAAAGCTGGTACTCAGGTTTGGAAAGTACAGTGGAAGAAGATGGTTTGCCTGTGCCCTTGCCCTGCACCAGCGGCAAACGCCACAAAACGCTCAGAATTCAAACCTCCATCCTGGACACCCTCCTGCGCCGTTCAGCCCAATCTCAAGCTGTTTTTCAGGGCTTGTGTGACTGCAGTAAGCTTTTAAATGAGGCTTTTTCTTTCTAATTCTAAAGGAATCATAGATGACTCATCCATGCAATTTAAAGAAAGCAGAGATTAAAAAAAGCTAAATTTTGAAACTGTTTTCCTCTTTCCACATGCAGATCATGGGAGGACAAGAGATATTACTCCATAAAGAACTTTTTCATGCTTATCTTTGTTCCTGTTCTATTCCTCATCTGGCTGGCATTTCTTCCACAGCAAAAGCACATCATTTATGGAAGCATACTTGCCCTTAAATTGCCTCTCACAAGCCCTGCGGTGGGCAGACACGTCCCACACTGCAGCACTAATGCAAGCACGGAGCACTGTGCTCAATACGATGTGGCGACCCAATTCTGGTCAACGGCAAACATGGTGCCAACAGAGGTATAACTGTTCATGTGAGCCAGGAGCTCTGGTCCAGCAAACCCCATCACTGCTTCTCTCTTGGCTTATGCATAATGAAAACGGGCCTTTAGATCAATTTGAAGGCGGAAAAAGTCCCTTACCATCCCTGAGAAGTGCACAGCTGAGCAATGTAGGGTCAGCTACGAGGGGATGAAGCAATAAGTAGCTCTCAGTGATGTCCCTTTGAGATCAGCCAGGGTAACCAGCATCATAACAGGGCCTCGACTGTATTCAAACTCCTGAAAGCCCAGCTGCTTCTCTCTCTTTATGGTCACTCTCTTCTCAGTGCTTCAGGCTCATAACTGTGTTATGCCACTGCCTCCAGCCAGGCTGCTGTGGGCAACACCAGCGTGAAGGGAGGCATAAGACACCTCTTGGCTTGCTGCCCCACACTCCGCCAGCGAACACTGGTCCTCCCTGCTGGGTCTTCTCCTGCATCCCCATTTCACGGTGTTCCAGTACTGCGCCCAGGTTGTCCTCCCGAGTCCTGGGTACCACTGTATTTTTTCTTCCTCAAATGTCCTCCTCAAAATTCACATGAAGACCAAAATGAAGGCCAGAACCTCACTCAATTAAGTATTTTGCAGAAAGAAATGTCTGCTGCCCCAAATTTATAAAGAAAACCAGATGATGGAAGAAAAGAGTATTATACATATTTCACTGAAGAGCAGCTGCAGCAAAAAAAGGCAACTGAACCTACAACTTCTGTTCTCGGTTTCCAGTGTTAAGCATAGGATCATCCTTCCAGAAGAAATTAAATGATCACTACAAAGTATTTATTTGAATCACCACCACCCTCCAACTCCAGACACTCACTCAAAAAGAAAGCTAACAACCAATCTACAGGGCAGGTTTTCATCTTTTTTTTTTTCGATCTTTCTCTACATTTTAAAGTCAAGTTTCATCACGTTCCGAGTTGGGAGTTCGTGAAGTCCATGGACCCCATGCCTTCCTGTCTTGTAGATTTTTCATACACCCACATTTCACTCATAATATCAGAACAAAGGAGTATCAAATAAAATGGAGCCTGAAATAAAATCCTCATTTCCCCAGGGAAATTCTGAAAGCCAAAACTTGTTCCTCCCAGCAAGGATGGGAAAAATATCACTGCTGAAATAGAAAGCAAAGATGGTATAGCAAATAATTTCTCTGGCTGGGAGAAGCGCTCCTTGTATACATATTCTTCTCTTTCCTACTAATGTAGAAAGGCTGTGCTGCCACTCTGCAATAGCAGCAGTAAGGAGCCCTGCCTGACTCCATATTTATTTTTGATGTTCTATTTATTCAGCACGTGATTCATTGATGTCTTTCCCCTCTCCCAAGTGATGGTCTAGAAGGTGAATACCTCTTAGCCTCTCTATTTTCAGAGGAACACTATTGTGAGGCTGAAGTTTCGGATCACGCCCAACTTAACAAAGGAAATTCTTTAATGGTTTCTCTTAACTGTAACAACTTACAAGCAGAAACTCTGATCTCCTGCAACATGGACTGCATCCGGCACACCGCTAGCCCTTAAATCAGACAAGAAACCTGGCCTTGTAGAAGTAAAACCCTTCCAAGGAAAGGTATAGTGTCATGTCTGCAGCTATACAGAGAAGCTCACTTTCCCTTAAGCTCTGGCTCTTTTTATCTTTTTATCTTTATACATACACACATATTTCCATTCTGACTTTTTTCATTTCTGTGTGAGAACAGACACCACCATCCTAATTTCACTTTCAGCTATATCTACAAGAAAAGCAGTGAAGCCAGCAGGTGGAACTAAGAATAGCACTGGCAGGTCCCTTCTGCATTAGCCAGGATCACTCCATACTTGAACAAATGTCTTTCACAAAAATAGCATATTTCTAGCTTTTTTAAACTAGAATATAGCAATTTTGTCTAAAGTCTTCCCATGGGGCACCACCCTTAGTTGACACTGAACCCTGTTAATGGCATGGAAAGTATTTCCCGCAGCTAATGATATTAAAATATCACTGGTGCCAAATTCATCACAAAGGCTGAACACACTCTTCTTGCTTTAATGACAAAGGAGAGGGAGTCCAGGTCTCCTTTCTCATCAGTGTGACACCAGGATAATGTTACTCATTTGACTCCTATCAATGAATGTGAAAAGAAGACTGTGAGGTTGTCACAGAGCTGACTGATTGCCTTATTAGGTATTTGCTGTCACTCAAGAATTTTGTGAAAGACCAAAATATCTTATATTACTTCACTGAATTTATGTCACTTGCAATCTACTTGAATTTAGATGGTTATATTAATATGTTATGGCAAAGTTTTACGGCACATCTTTTCCTTAGGGACTAACTTTGCTGCTGTATTCAGTGAGAGTTAATAATATAAACATTGATACATGTATGTATTTTAATCTAACTAACTAAATATAGATATATACAAAAAAGTGGTGACACAATTGGAAAGTTGCTTAACAAATGAGGAGTATCCTGACATTTGTTCAATAAAAGCCTAAGAAGTGTTCCAAGCAGAGGAGACGACTGGGGCGAACAGGCATGTCTGTAATGCACTGTGTCCATCTTTTAGCCATATTTCTAATTCGGTTTGATTTGTATTTGGCCTGGAGGCTTTCTCCTGCATCCCCCACAGAGATTAGGCAAGTCAGCAGAAGCCTCGTGCAGGAACCAGGGAAGTTGCAGAGCAACACTGCAACAACGGCGGGGCTGCAAGGCTGCAGCTTTGCTCCTGCACAGCCCCTTGGAGGTGATGCGTTTGGTCGGAAACCTTCATCTGTGCTGCAGCTAGGATGCAAAGGCTCTCCTAAAGACTTCTCACCTTTGCCATGGGACAGCAGACCCAAGCAAGCTTACTCTGCAGGATTCCTCCCATCTCAGATACATCACCTGGAAGCCCAGGGCCTCTGTGTGCCAGTAAAGCAAGGTTTGGCTTCAATTCATTTAGCAGAGATTTCAGACAAGCGTGAGTTTTGACCGTGAGACAAAACAGTGCCTGCAAAGCATGGGGAGCTGTCAGAGCTCATGGAGGAGCACAGCTGGGGGAGCTGCACAGCAGACATTTCATCAGGCGAGACAGAAGCTAAAGGGAAAGTAAATCTTCTTTCTGTCCATTTCTCAGTGTTAGCTGTCCAAAGGAGATGAGACAGTGACAAATTCTGAGTAGTGGAGGTTAATCTGTATCCTCCAGAGTATTTTAATACATAAACTGAAATTGTTCTGTATTTGTTGGCTTTAGCTAATTCATGTTTAAATATATTGTAGGCGTTTATGTTCCCATGCTCCTTAATTCCTAAAACTCTTCAGTGGTGTAGAGAGGCTGCGGTGGAGATGTATGACATTTCAAACAAACAACTCAGATTATCATTTAATCACCAATGATTTGCCAGGCAGATTAAAAGCACAGAAATGTTTTAACAAGAGAGTCCACATTCTCCCTCCCAACCTCCGTATGGTTTGCAGTCAGTAATGAAGACCGCTGTCTTTCTCAGAAACTACTTTTCTTAACACCACTATCAGATTCTGGGACAGTGTTTTTAAAGCAAACCAATACAAAAATACTTTGCTACTGCTCTTTATGCATACAGAAATCTGAGCCTTGAAAATATTCTTGCATCCTGAAATTCTCCTAACTTATTTCACTCAACATCCACAGTTACATTTTCTATTTGAGACAAAGCACAAAATCAAGCATAACCAAGAACTAGTATTAGGTGCTCAGCTATTAGCTGGAGGAGCGCCCGAACACGTTAATTACTATACAAACACACAGGAGCTATACAGAGAGTGCAGGGTTAAAATTCAAATTCATGATGCTAAAAGTGCAAAAGTTTAACCATGTGCATTATCTCCATTCCCTGAGCTCTGAGCCCCATGTGACACAGAATTAAGTAAAATTAGCTCTATATGTTATGCACCAGGAACACAAACACATAGATGCATACAGCTATACATTTTCCCCTCCAGCACTCCATCCTCAGAAATTATAGAAGCACAGCTGATCTCTTCCCCAAATAAACAGATGAAAGATGAAAGCTTTTTTTTTTTTTTTTTAAAAAAAATTTTTTTCTTTCCCACATAAAAATTTTGGAT
>VXAL01002512.1:608253-687520 GCA_013399475.1 Chauna torquata
AAAAAAAGATAAAAGATAAAAGTTTTTTTTTTTTTTTTTAGAAAATAATCTGTTCATTTCCTGATATAAATCGTTGCATTGTGGAACCCTCTCTAACATGAATCTGTCCTTTCTGAGCAGAGGTCGAGCTTTTCAGCCGTGTCAGAAAGGCACCCATTGTGGCGGTCCCAAGACTCCAGAATTCCTTGCCGCAAGCAAAAGGGACTTGAGGGGCAAGAAGAAAAACTGGCGACCTGACTTCAAGCACAGGCATTTCTTGCTGCTTGGAAACAGTCTCTGCTTGCTGCTGAGAAGGGTGAGCCAACGTTGTGCAATCAGCTCCTTAAGAGAAAGGAGACACTGCAAAAGAGAGAATTTTGCCTTCCTGCCACCTTTCTGTTGTTTTCACAGTGTGGCTGTAGCACTGGCATAAACAACCAGCACAATTTATATATATTTANTTTTCTCGGTATCATAGAACAACAGTGGCCCAGTTTGGCTTACCAGGACCCAGCTGGAGGTCCTCATTTAGTGCTGACTTCCGACAACTTCTTTCAAGCAAATAAAGTAAAAATCAACCCAAGTTCTCCCTGAGAAACTCCAATTACAACACTGGAAACTCTTCTACATGAGCAGAAAAGATCTGCCCTACCTGAGAACCCTTAGCTCGCACAGAAAAGCCAGGGTTGGAAGGAGATGGACACTGCCTCCAGCAATGCTCCCTGCATGAGTGCATGGATTTGTATCACAAAGGGGAGGTGCAGGACAAGGAAAACCACTGTCCTCTGCTCTGCACTCAGAGGAGCTTGGAGATTAGCCCCACAGAGGACAGCTTGAGCTCTGCCGCCAGGTTTGAGGTGCCAGGGATGCAGACAGCTCTGAGACAAATGGCATCGCCATGGACCTTCTCAGCCTCATGCAGACCCATGGTGTTCAAGGGGCAGCTTGCTTTTCTTTCGTGTGTATAAAGGGTATAGAAGGACAAAAGATGGGTTTGAGGCATCCCACCCCTTCCCTGAATGACTGGGAAATGTCACAGATTTCTGTCCCAAGATTCCTCAGTGGTGAAGTTGATCATTTGGCTCCAGAGTGCAACTTCAGTATTTGGCCCTGGTTGATGAAATGCAGAATTAGCCTCTTGAATTTTTCACAATTACATTTTATTATGATGAAATTTTCCTCCTGGAGGAAGACAGGGCTTTGGAATTGCACATTCAGCATTTCACCAGGCTGTGAGATAGAGAGCACGGTGTTCTGACAGCAAAGCCTGGCCTCTCCGGTACCAGGGAGAGACAGCTCAGCACAACCGGGAGGCTGCAGGACACTGGGACAATGAGCTAACGCCATGTGATCCTCCACTGCAAGGCTTCAGCGGCCTTGAAAAAGACAACATGAGTGTTTATAGCAGGCTTTTTCCTGGAAAGAAGTATAAAAACAAGATCTTGCCTAAGAGTCACATCCTCATCTGTTTTTGCTTTACCCTGTTTATTCCTTCAGATTGCAAATTTCTCCACTGGACAGAAAAATATATTTACCTTAGGAAGAACTCTGGGTGGAGGTGCTCTTCACCTCCTATAAACTGACCTTGGTTGTCCCTTGTGGGGAGACCAAATTTATCTCTGTCTTCCAATGACCAAGCATGTGTCATGTTATTATAGTATTTATAGCATAAATGCTGAGTGATAAAAATGAGGTAATAAAAATTAATCACTTTCATGTGCAGCTCTTCCAGTTGTGCTCTTCACTTTGGGATTTTGCTATACACATCTACATGCACATACGGTATATGTTTAAAAGACACCTCTAATCACAGTTTCAAATTAAGTACTGAGTATCAGAACCATAAATTCACATGTACCTTACAAACTAGTCAGGCTAATGAGCTCTCACATATATCACACCAATCTGGTTAACAGCTTAAGAAGGCAGCACAGGCTTTGAATTTTTATTTCATCTCCTCAGAGCAATTCCAGATTTGAGGGTGGGCCTCCTGTATTCTAGTTCCCGTAGGAGAGTTGCATCCCACATGACCCATCCAGGTTTCTAAACTGCAGCCCTAATGGTGATTATAAGAAGAGGCAGAGAGCCTTCGCTGTACCCCTCCGGGGACACAGTTCCTTCTGCTGTTTTAGACTAACTTTGCCTGGAGCTCCGTATTTGCTCCATGGCCACCCTCTCCTCTATCCTGCAACGGCACAGCTGCCCTTCTGCAGATAACCTCCCCAAAAGGACACGTCACCTAGAGCCCGCCAAGCTGTGTCTGCTCACAGGAGGCGGGATGCCACCACCTCTGCTGCAGCACGTATGGGAACCAACAGCATCATCTCCAAAACTGTTGTCCCAGAGAGTCCTTGGAAAAGGAGAGAGGAAAGGCAGAGAAGTAAATGTGCAAAGTTACAGACCTCCAGGCCTCAAACTGAGGCCCAGATACATAACTTGTCCAAAAAGGCTTTTGACACTGAATTACCACACCGGGAGGAATACTGGGAGCACAGCTGGTGATGGAGGAGTGGAAAGGGGGGAAAAAAGAGTTTCCCCAAGGCACTGTCTGGGGCTTTTTGATCTGCTTGAAAAAGTATGATCTTCCCTCAAATCGGATTAGCCTCCTTAGAGGGAAAGAACAAACAGATGAAGAACCTCCAGACAAGAAAAGATATAAACGAGCAGGAATAACACTAGAAACCTATAAAACCATGATTGACACAGAGAGAGAGAAAATATTCTCTATTTCTCACAACAAAAAAACCTGCAGAATTAACAAGCTACCAGTTTAAATCGAAGAGAAGAGCTTCTGCATACAACACAGCTGAATCACAGTGCTCACTGGTGCTAGACGTTGTAATCACCAAAACTAGGTGTGGGTTCAAAGAGCAGTGAGATAAATTCAGGAAGAAAGGATAAATGGTGGCTATTGTACTCCATGCTCTGGATGCTTCGACCCAAGAAGTCCCATAACCGCTGAATGCCAGAAGCAGAGAGGATACGCAAGGGAAGCTCACTCCGTATTTGCTTTGTTTCTTGTACTGGCTGTAAGCCACTGCTAGAGACAGGAGGCCAGATGGGGCCCTGGTCTCACCTAATTGTGGCCTTGTAATATATTCTCCTGTAAAAGATCAGACCGGATTAGGACAAATTACATCCAAATCATGCTGCATTACTCAGCACATTAAATTGTCCTTAATCACATACTTTGATGGTCTAGCTTCTGCTTAAATTTACCTCCTGTGCATATTTCTGTGCCTATTCTGTTGAAACCACTGCTGAATTGCAGCTATACATAACCAGGCTATAATGAAAAGCCAATAAGGCTCTTTGATCAAGCTTTAGTAGGACGCATCATGGGGACATACTCTGCAGTGGCAAAATGGTTTCCTCATCTTGTCTCTTTCAGAAATGTTTTGTGAGCCTTTAAAAGCAATTTAATCCTGATTTATGTTAGCTAAGTGCTTTTTGCTGCACATGTGAGTTAAAAGAAAAGGGCCCTCATCTCAATTTGTTACACTGTTTAGGAAATCAGTTATAAATGCTGCAGTGCCTTCAGCATCTCTGACTTCAATGCAGCGGAAACCAGCAATTTGAGTAAATACTTCATCATTCTCCATTCTCCCATACGCCACATCCAGCACTTGACCAGAGAAACCTATAGGATTTCTTTTTTTGGTAAATGGTACTGAGCTTCCCCTGTCTAAGCTGTTTATATTGTTTCCAGAAGATGTTCAGGGAAAGAAAGATGCAGTTCTTTAATAGAGAGCAAATGAAACATGTTGATGACTATCTAATAAAACCGAGCACGCATTCAACGACAGTGAGTCACCTCATCACAAGTTTAGAGATGAGAGGGATGCAGAACTGGTGACTACACAAGCTCACACAGCAAGCAGAGGAGCAACAGGAACCCAAAAGTTTTGATGGCCTGACCTGGCCTGCCAGTGGCATCCAGCCAGCCCCAGGCATAGGTTCACACCAGGGGACAGATGCCAGCGGAAGGACAGGAGCCATCGCAAAGTGCAGACAGGACAGCCTACCAGCAGTGGTAGCTGCTACAGCCACTGCTGCTGCTTTGCTCATGGTGTTGCTAAACAAAGAAACACCCCAAAACTGATGAATCCCTGAAGTAAAAGATCTCATAACAGCAAGTGAGCTCTTCTCCTACACTTCCATTTGCCAGAGAGAACAAGGACAGTAACTGCTAGGGAAATAAGGATCTGTTTTCTGTGAAGCTTCTATTTCCAGTTTGAGTCTCCCATGCTGGTTTGTGGCCTTTGCTCCTGTTTGCATTTTTTGCCACTACCAGGAAGAGTTTGACTCCAACGTGTTTGTAATTCCCCTTTCAAGAAGCTGTAGGTTGCTCTTGGATCACCGCTTTACCTCCCCTTTGCCAGACAAGTAGTAAAATGTAAACAAAAAGACCCAAGTCCTTTTTCTCCCACTTCTCCTCGCTCCTTACCTTGGAGCAGCAAGCCAAACGATAGAGGCCTGGGCTGCCTTCTTCCTGCTCTCCGCTCCTGCTGTCCAGAAAGCCCTCAGCACAAGCAATTCCCCTCGCCCCCCTTGTTGGCCGTGTCCAACCTTAAGCACGGTTCCCCGCAACGAATGTGCAGGGCTGGTAACACCAAGCCCTGGGGAGCCACCAGGAGGGCAAAGCAGAAGAGCCTCCTGCCCGCCCGTACCCTTTTGGCTGCCCAAGCCATGAGGATACCCAGCCACACGGCTTCCCCCCAGATGCCTTCCTTTGTCCCCAAGCTGTACCAGCCCCCAGGCCACCCACTTTTCCATCTCCACAGCAGGTCCTGTGTCTCGGCATCGCTCCCAGGGATTCCCTGCAGCCCGCCCGGCGCAGAGCTGGCACCAGCTCATGTGCTGGAGCCTCTTACAGGGAATTCCCAGGTTGCCACTGGCATTTTTGAAATTTTAAAGGCTCTAAATTAGCAAAGTAAGAAATGAGTTGCAGGCATTTCCAGACATGGCCCGGGCCCTGTGAGACCTCCAAGTTCCCAGTACAAAGGAGAGCGTGCCAGACGCCTGGTATTAAACAATTCTGCGTTCCTTTCTGGTGCTGCTCTTGTGGTGTCTAGCACTTCTGCTTACTCATCTGGCTTTTTAGTAACATGCTGCTTGGACCTCTCAGTCTTGCTGCTCCTGCTACCTGTCCAAGGGAAGTAGGACCTGAAAGATTAAGACAGTAGTGTGCATAGACAGCAGATGGCTGTTGCATCTGTACTTACTTTGCACTGCTAAATACCCTATTGCCCTAGCTAGTTTTACATCCCCTTTTAGTGGTACATCTCTCTCCTGACTTTTTAAAATCATCTGTTGTACATATGGCCCTAAAAATGGCAAATACTTTTTCCAGGAGAGGCAAAAACTTACTACACATGTGGGAAGACAAGATCAAGCCCAAAGTATGAACTCCAACTTCTTCATCTGGCGACTGCAGTCTTTACTCCCCTCATTACGCTTCTTTCAGTTAAACAGCAAGATTAAAACACAGCCATTTCCCAAATCTGCCCCAGCAGCATGTCTGCAGTTAACTGTCTTGCAATACCAAATATCTTTCCAGTGTAGTAAAAAGCAATGTAGTTCCTTATAAGACACCAATTTTATATACCTTGGAATTGTTTTCTGCCTGTTTCTACAAAGTGGCACACGGAAAGATCTTTCACATCATTGTTTTTTTTAATTTACTTGTCAGAGACATAAATCACAGCGTGTAAGATCTGTGAGTTCATGAACTCAAGGAATTTTTTCTAATCACTGTCCTTTGAACTGAGTTTTTTCAGAAACTGTAAAACTCCAAAACATATCTAGTAAATGCATCTTGTAAATTTTGCTCAATTGGCAACTACTAAAACCAGACTTGTCTTCCCTGATTACCTACCAGCATTAGGCAGTCTTAAAGCATGTTCTGGGATTCTAACACAGAAACATAAAAGAAGAAAGATGTCTTGAGCTTGTCTTGCCCAATATAACTGTTGGGATTTGTTAAAAGACTTTAAATTATCACTAACAGGCACCAATTAAGTCAGAAAAATAGAGACAACTTCCCGAAGTCAAAACCTTTCAAACACTTGGGTTACTTTTCAAGGTAATGACCACAATCCCTCTCATATAACCAACTCTGATAACAGGTCCCACTCTTCTCTGTTCCCCAACAGGTCAGAGAGCTAAAATATGTGGCATTTGCAAAGAAGCATCAAGAACATTTCCTGAGTACTCCATCCTTGGAAGTATCAGACCTGCTGAACAAGGGCATATTGTGAGCACCCCATGGGTGGATGGCAATGCTATTTTTTGTATTGTGGGTATAAAATAATAACAAAAAAAAGCCCTTTGCTTCAAGATGGTGTAAGAGATTGTTTCCGTGTCAGTGCCTGGTTCATTTGGGGAAGGAAACAAACAAAAACAGCACCGCTATTAAAAGGGCAAATCAAAAAATCATATTGACCTCAAATATATGCCTATATACTTGCACAAAAACACCCCAAATCATACCAACTGACTTTCTGAGGTGACCAGCATTAAAAATCAAATATCTCTGGGAAAAAAAAAAGGAGAGAGAAGATCATCCCTTTGTAGGCATTCAGAAGTGCATTGTGCAGAACGTAAAAGGCATTGAGGCATGTTGAGTACAGAAGTACCGTCACACTCTATGAAACAGTGCAACGTCTGAATAGAGCATAAATTTTGCAGTCCAGTTTGGATACAAGTTTGGTTGTTGTTCAGACCTGCTCACCTAGAAAACAGCAAATTTCTCCTTGTTCCTTTTATGTAACTCCTGGCAATTCTCAATCCAGACATTAACTTTTAATTCACCTCATACATCTCCAAAGAGGGTGTGTGTGGTACTTTCAATATCTTTTTCCATGTTCTAGGTTCATAAAAGTGAAGAGACATATTGAATGAATTTAATTATTTCCACCCAGTCAGCTGGTTAAAAAAGAAGACCTTTTAATTTGGCTAAAAGAGAAATTACTTGTTCCTTCAAAATGCACACTGATTCACAGGTGTTTCTGGCCTGGAACATGAAGGATCTCTATGTTTTCTAGGCTAAACGGCCACTGGCAGCTTTGTACTGCTGTAACTGTTCATGTTGTCTATATGTCTTAGCAGATGCGGGCAAATGGAAAATGTCATCCCTTGTCAGGAATTACACACCCTTCTTATAGGCTGTTGCTCTGGCTTGCTCAGTAGTTCACAAGCTGAGAATATTGACCAGGTTCTGCAAAGCTCGCGTCCTGCCATCAGCCTGTGTGCACTCTTTTCTCCCTTTGTTACCTAAAATGCCAGAAGCTGGACAATAAGAATTCACACTCAGCAGGAACGCTGCCTTTCCTATCAGCTGCGTGCCTTGCTGTGAGCTCCTCCATGTGGAGCAGCATCTACAGCCTGGGCTGGGGAACAAGAGCAGCCCTGTGGTCCCTGGAGGTCTGTGTATCCTGAACTGAAGTCCACGCTGCAGTGTCCAGCCAAGCAAGATCAAAGCCAGTACAGATACACTGGGTATCATACTAGGCTGCAAATATAATGCATAAACACAATGGTAAATGTGAAATGCAAAGATCTGCGTTGCTTTAGCTCCCAATACTGATTCTGAACAGTACTATTTTGAATAACCTCTCATTGCTGTAAAATACTACAAGATCCGAAACTAGAATCCAGGCATATCAGCCATGAGATGTAGCAGCAGGGATTATGAATCAGAAGGTGAAACTGTGTCCTGCTGCCAATAACCCACTTATTAACGATTTCTTCCCGTCATCCTCTGGGACCAAAGCTAATTCCTGGAACAGGGCCTTTCTGCGTTGCATCCACTGCCTCTCTGGCAGCAGCTATAAGCCCGTCCTCAGCTCCCAGCATTTGTACGGGAGTGAACGGCCAAACCCTGCTTGCCCCGCCTTGCAGAGGTTGGAAGGCAGCTCCCAGGGCCCCTCTGATGCTCGTCACAGATGAACAAATCCCTCTGCAGTGATGAGGAAAGGTCTGGAGAGACCAGTGCAGCTGCGCTCTACCAGAAAGGAGGGGATTAGACAAACACCCACGCTCCTGGATCTCCAGCAGCCCCACATCCCAGCTCAGTGCCCCCAGCTCCACGACCAGCAGGCGGTGCAGACACCCAGCACCTGAGCAGTTTGCTTACAGCAAGACACAGGTATCTACCAAACTGAAAAGTGCTCAGATCACTGCACAAACATCACGGGTCCTGCACAAAAAGCAGTCCTTATCTAACTAGCAATATTGTGTGCAACACCAGAAACTCAGCTCCCCATTTTATGCAGCCAGAATAAAAATCTTTCAAGCTCTGCTGTGCATCCCATCCATTAGAGGCGCCTGGGGAGCTGTGCTGAGACCTAGCTCATGATTAGATAAAAGCATTTCCTTCTAAATCACTGTTCAGAAGAAACCAAGGGTCTGGAACAGTGAAATCCATATACATTAGAGGTCAGGCACGTTCCCTATGGTGGTTATTTATGTGTCTTTGTTTTACACTGAAGAACGGAAGGTTTTGTGGTAGGGAATAAGTTGCTTCATTTCTTTATAATGATAATGATGCCAAGATCCTTCTCTCAGTAAACACGCGGAAAAGGGAAAGTGCTCCAGTTTTACCCAAGAGGAAACACTTTTAAAACAAGGCTATGAAAATATTAGTGCAGAGCCCTACATGTACTAAAACAAACATGGGATGGTGATGGAGAAGGCAGGTCAGTGATTTTTGGCTACCTCTATGCCCCCAGAGCCTGAAGGCCAATTCATGCCAAGCAGGTCCCAGAACTACTCTAACCACTGGAGAAACAGTTCAAACTGCAAACATTGCACTGTCTCTGACCCCTCCTTCGCCTGCTCCTCTGACCCCAGGAGAGTCTTCAAAGCATAGGCGAGGAAGCCGTGCAAGAAGCCGAAATCCCAGGGCACACAAGAAGAGGGTACAAGCACAGAGGAGCCCCACCACGTGCATGCCCTGGGGCTGCGGCTCAAGGCCATCCCTGAAGAAAATCCATCTCCTGAAGAAGACTTAAAAAATAACAGAAACAATGGCAAGAGAGCTGAAAATGTGTCTCCAGGTCCAGGTGAGGTTTTGCTCAATGGTTAAAGTCAGGAACATCTCAGGAGCAAAACTGCAGTTCAGGCTGGGAACCACTAGGAACAGACCCCACTGTGAAGACTTCTGATCATCTCGATGCAGCCATGGCCAGGTTATCTTCGCAGCTGAGCACCCAGAAATTTGGGTGAATCTCATTCCTCAGGCACCAGAGGAGCAGCATTTCACAGAAAGCCAGCTGAGCAAAATGTACCTGGCCCGAAGTAGCGGAGGAGGAGTGGAGGCCGGGGTTTCATTTCTCGGTCTCTCTGAGATTCAGATTCAGTTGGGCGACCTTCATCTCATAACATAGCAGGAGCCTAAAAATACAGCGCTCTTCTTAAAAATGTGTCACAGCTCTCAGAAATAAGAAAAACAGGTTGTGGGTGGGAGTAACTGCACAGTATATATATATATAATTTTGAGTGACAGTCTTTTAAATTCTACTCCACAAAAAGTAGATTTTTTAGCACTTTAGATACTGAACACACAGTTCTGAACACACAGGCTTGAAGCAGAATCATTTTAAGAGATAGGGGTCACTTTCAATTCATTTTTTAGGGCATAGATTTTTTTTGCGGATTTTTTTTAAAAGTAATTATTTCATGCTCAATTGCAGCTTTTCACTGGTAATGTTATGCCCAATTTAGAAGATATGAGCATCAAATGACTTGGCATGGGGATATACTCAAACAAAGGAAAAGAAACTGCTTACAATTTATGATACGCTTTGATAGCTGTGATTTAAAAATGGCAGTGTTTCATTCCATTGAATGTTACAATAACAAGCACAAGACTAATGACCTGGTGCCTTGTCAGAGATGTTCACAGGTCAGATAAAACGACCACATTATATCGGCAGGATCCAGCATTTCAAAGACAGCCCTGTTTGAGCTTCTCCTGGGCTTTGATCCCTGCAAGCTGTACGTCAGCACTATCCTCCCAAAAGCTGGCCTCATGCTGAGGGTTTTCTGCCAACACAATTTTAAACCTCTGAAATACGTTTGGGCTGTCCTACCTCCCATCCATGTCCATTCCAAACGCCCGAGCGGTTTCCTGCTTTACAAGGAAGCAGCGAGAGAAGGGAAGAAAACCTTCAGCCCGCATCAGGGCTTGCCAAACAGCTGGTGAAGAACAGCCCTTGAGAAACTGATATTTAAGCAACCGTGGAGGAGATTTGTCAATTTAAGAGGAGCAAGGTGAGATCATCCACTGCCTTCTGTTGTCTTTTGGCTGAAAGCAGCCAACGGACAGCTGGATTGCCCCAGATTCTGCACTTAAACACATTCACAGAAATATTTGCATTTCATCATCACGTTGCATTTTTCTCTTCTTCTCAGAGGCCTTCCCTCAGCTCACTCCAGGATTTCTAAGCCTGTATCACATCCCTTCACACCTGCTGTGGTCTGTTCACATTTAACGTTGAGCAGAGCGTGTCAGCAGTAACAAATACTTTTCTCAGCGTATTTAGTGTCTCCTTTGCTCAGTAAAGTTTGCCATTTTTTCAGATTTCCCCATTACTTAAAAACTATTAGCTACATAATCTGGGGCAATGAGGCTGGATTATCCATAGACAAGACGCTCTGAGGATGCGATCCCAGGAGCTCAGAGATGCGGTAGTGAATCGCACCAACACACTGCAACTGGGCCAGTGACACCGCTCATGGATGAGGACATGCAGGCAGGATTTCAGCAGCACCTGCACTTTTCAGTCACTTCATTCAGTACAGAAAAGGCTTTGTTTCTCTGAGAATAGTGGCACTCATCCTCCCTCACGCTGCCAACCTGTACTACCCTTGAAGAGCCTGCACAGAGCTGGCACAGGCAGCCCTGTGTGATGGGAAGGGAATTGCTGCAGTTACTTTAAATAACCTGAGAGGCAAATGAGGTTTTGCTGGGACTCTTCCACCTGTCTTTGCATGGGCAAGGTTGAAAGTCCCCCCTGGATGTTGCAGAGCACTAGCAACGCTTGTTCCAGCCACTGGGACAAATTGCAACCATATCTTGGGCTTCGGCAGACTTTTGCCCTTTATGTCTGACATTTCTCCCCCCGAAAGACAGAGAGAGATAAGTACAGGATGCATTGGCATGTGAAGATTACACTGTTATGTGTTGGGTACCAGCTTCATTGAAGCGACCAGCAGACATGGCCTTACCAAGGCCCACATGTTTGCAAGAACAACCTTCTGTATTCAGAGCTGAGCTTACCTCTGCTTTTGCAGAAGATAGAATGCAAGGCCAGATGCATCTTTCTCTCATAAATCATTTTACACATCACTTTGCCAATCCAGATTTTCTGATCTGCTTTAGCTATGAAATGATTAACATAGTATGTTGAATGGTATGTGATTAGGAAAAGACCGATGAGATTAAATGGAGGTATCAGAGGAAGCTAAGCCACCAAGTTTACTGCGCAACTTCTGTGCCAGCACGTGGTATGTCCTTTCCCCCTGGGACCCACATCTGCACTCTCTTCCAGGACCCACTGTGTGGTCATGTCAGATCTGTCTAGATATACAGGTCCAGAGACCCAGTGATGCTCCTCTTCCCTTCCTTCTTCAAGATGCTAAAGACCAGCAGATATCTGGACAAAAGCAGGCTGCTTATGGCTGATTTTACACCCAACCTTCACCAAATTGGGCTTCCCTCTCTTCAGTATTACTGAGAACATTTACAGGAAGGTTTAGCTCTTCATTTCATTATAGTCCATCTGCTCCTTGTAGCTTATTTCCCGTTGCCTGGTCAATGCTTCACCATGACTTGGAAATGATTGCAAAATGAGAGGACAGGGAGTCAGGTGGAAGCTGTGAAACCCTCAGTGATGGTATTTCCCACAGGAGTCACAAGGTGGGGCACGATTGCCATTTCTGCCCGAGCACTCCAGCTGTGCCTGCCACCACATTTTCAGCTGTTTGACAACCGGTGACAAACACACTTCCCCTTCCTGGAAATAGATTAAGTTTTCCCCACTGTGATACACAGACTTCTCAACAACGCATGGCCGACTCCTGCTATGGCCGGCTGGCTTTGATCAATAGGTGTGGGGAATGAGCTTTATCCCTGGCCCTGGCAAAAGGCCCGAGTCCCTGTCATGTGTCGAGGGCACTGACCTTCGCTCTCTGCCCACTGAGTCCCACCAGGGCTCATCTGGCACTGGCTCCTCCTCCATTTAAGGCTCCTTTCCTTCACAGGCTGCCACACACCTCCTCATCTCTTCGTGTTGATCACTTTGCATCACCAGACCCGCAGCAGGACAAGGGCTGGTCTTAACTCCAGTAAGCGCTCGTAGCCTGGCTGGCCTTGGTTTTCAGACCAGGTCTGAAAGATCACTTTTCAGGCAGGTTATGGCTCACTATCAAGTCCTGGCAGCACCCAGCCGTCACAGGACGGGAGCTCAGACACATCGTCATCTCTTGCATCCTTTTCCCTCTCCAACTGGAGTCAGCCACAACGCGGATGGGCCCAAGTCAGACCCGTGGGGACAGCAAGCTTGGGTTCAAGCCCAGACACCAAGGCTCTGCTTTGTCTCCATCTCAAAATGGAGCACAGCAAAAAGCAACTCTTGGGATACTGCAGTGACCCATTAAAATTAATGGGTTTAAATCATCCTGGTGTAAGCCACTGACTTCAAAAGAATTACACAAGGGATGAATCTGGAGTCATTATTTTTCTTCTTTGTGCCTTTCAGAAAGATGATCTACTTTCCAGACTGCTATGCTCAGCTTACGCTCTGGTCAGCCAGTCTTTCTAACTGATCTAACAACCTTCTCACCAGTCTCCGTGGTCTCCTCTTCCAACCAAACAGCTCCAAGACCCGCTCACCAGCTCTAGTTTTCCCTGCACGAAACAGCCCTTGTGGACTGCCAACTGGCCTAATCTATTTTCTGTATCAGCTGCAAATAAAATAAAATAAAATGAAATGAAATAAAATAAAATAAAAAGGAACAAAAGCAAAGTTTCGTTAGAGAAACCAGGAGGCTTACAAACAAGCATGGCACATTTCTCCTCTACTGGAGGGTGCAGCAGCAGGTAAAAGGCGTAGGTACAAGTGCAACAGAGGGGGAATCCTCCCCTGCTTAAAACTACGGTGCGCAAAACCTGACCATGACTGATGTTTGTATGTCACACATACTTTTCTATAATTGGAAGCACTTGTTTTAGCTAAGAAAGTGCAGGAGACCAATGAGACAGGCAAAGAAATCTCGTATGTAAAAGATATAAGCTCCCAGCTGCACTGTGATCTGCAAGCCAGCCTTGCTCCTGAGGTGGCTCATTCAATAGTAATGCCAAGGAAGATGGCCTGCAACTTTTTCAGCAAAGAACTCAATAACCTTAAAAAACATAAATCAAGACTGCTAAAATTGGCAGATGATTTGATAGGAAGAAATTGCCTTTTGGGGACTGCTTTGTGCCTGCCAAATTCACCCAGACGCAAATCCACATATGGATTTCTAACCTATCCAGGTTTCAGTGGTGATTACAGCAGAGACTGTGGTATGAACCATGCTAGACATATTATTTTGGGAGAGCTGATGCATTAGAGGTAGACAATGAAAAGCTCAGAGGTTATTTGGTCCGTGAGTTACCCCACCTCCATAGTTCCCAGGTATTCGGCTCTGGGGGTTTTGGCACAGGAAAAGCAGACTTGAAATTCAGATGCTGAACTAGTTTCAAACTTTGCTGAAAGTCTGGAGGTGTTCAGATCTGGGATTTTGACTAGTAGCTCCCAAAAGAGGCTGGTAATTTCTTGAGGTGAGGCAGCAGAGGATGGAAGGAACCAGTGTTATTTCACTTCGCTCTAAACGCAACACAACCATCTGTGCGGCCACTAAACACCATGGGACCTTGATGGAACTACAAAATAGTCTGACTGTAAAGTCAGTCACTGAGACACAGTACCTGCTGGGCTAACACAGCCTGCTGGTACTCCTCAAACTCCTGGAAAAAATGCTGCCTGACAGACGCTTTCTATCTCCGATGCTTTGGCCCCATCACATCCCCGCTAGAGCCTTTTACTGCTGTGGTCAGACATACACCAACGATGCATCAGGATGAGTAACGGGCTAAAAACAAAAATACAGAGTAATCAGGAGCTCCACAAAGCTGCTTGTAAATCTACTAAAAGTGGCATGTTTCCATAACAAACAATCCGTTATCGCATTGCTCTGTTCCCACTTAGCAGTCTGCTGAGAGAAGGGAAGAAAGAGGCCAGTTTGCAGGGTGCTGCATTTAATATGACACAAGCAGGCAGCGTGCAATGGTCCGCACTCCCTCTGCTGGCTGCATCTGCTGCACCCAGCATCATCCGGGTGCTCCTGGAGGCAAAGCTTCTCGCTCTGGTGGAGGCCAGGCAGGATTAGTTCCTCTTTGTGCTGTGGCAACATCTATGCAGGCACCGTCTGTGAAGTGAGACCCTCTGCCAGGATTTACACACATAAAGAATAAAGGTGACAGCCCTATGTGAAAGATGAGGTCTATGTGGCATGGCACAGAGCTGTGAAGAAATAACATCCAGCTGGGACCAAGAAGCCCCTGCCACTGCCTCTGTGAGATGTGATTCATTACCACGCACAAAGCGTGCACAAGGCATGGTGGGTTTGGGATGGGAAGCACTCCAGGAACAAAAAGGTTTGCAATTCCGATACAGGCAACACTTTCATTTCCCTTGCTCTGACAACCTTTTTCGCCAGCATCCCTTGACATGCAAAGCTCTGTAACTGCACAAAGCATCTTCCACCCAAAAACTCTGTTGGTGACATATTCAGCTTAATATGCTTGATCATGTCTCAGCAAAAGTGGCAATACATGAAAATACAAACGTATATAAATACATCCAGCAGGCAGACCCAGAGATGGAGAAGAATGTACACATGCCCATGTATTTGATGTTTGTAAAATAAGCATTTCCAAAGCACAATCCTAATGACATTACCCTGTCACCAGCAGTACTTTGGAAAGTCTGAATCAGAAAGCCCAGAATTGCTGTTACCTATCAGCCACAGGCATCCTCCACCGGGAGCTGGTCCGAGAGCTGAAGTACAGAGTAAGCAATGCTCAAAGACGAAGCAGCTCACATAAAGCAATAATATCAATTCATTCTCTGCAGCAGAGAGAAAACCTGAATTCGAGACTTCTGAACCCCTTTCCTCCATCTCACCCCAGAAGAACTGTGCACGTGTGGCCCCAGCCGGCGAGGCTCCCGCTGAGCGGGCTGCACAGAAACCCTGCCCACCGATGGCAATGGCAGGCACAGGGCAGTTCACACCTCCATTAAACAGCCTGCTTCCTTCTAATTAAATCTTGAAGGCTAATGAGCTTTAAAAGTCTAATTCCAGGCTTATTTTTCCTATGTCACTTTTGTTATAATGGGGGCAAAACAGCCCACATATCTTTCAAAGTATCAGGCAATTTAATTTCTTGCTTCTCTGCTGATCTCTAAGTAGAGATAAACCTTTTGATGTCTTGCCCCATGTTTTAAAAGGATGTGGCAATCATGACAGTTTAGAAATGTGCATACAATTATTGGTGCTAATACAATTAACAGTGAAAGGCTCACAGTTGGCTCACAAACCCAGCTCTTTTCCAACTCAAGCCCTCCTCATAGGCTTCCAAGTAAATAGCTCAGATAGCTGCACAGAACTCCAGATAAAGAAAACTGATGTTTATACAGAAAAACAGACTAACAGAATTCTTCAGAAAGCACTGACTTGGCACTGTCAGACAGATTAAAGACATGAGTGGCTCCCCAGCTCTTAGATGGTGGGTCAGATTCCAGGTAGGGTAACTCGAGGCAAAGTTGGCCTGGGGATGAAGGATTTGGAGCAGCAGTGAACTACGAGTGGGTCTCACCCCTGAGCTAAGTGCAGCTTCAGGACCAGTGCCGGTCCCGCATGCAAGGTGTGCGGACACGCACACACGTGCACACACACACTGAGCAAATGATAAAAAATGCATGATCAAGTTTATTGCTAAACTCCCACCCAAGATCAAAGCTGCTGCCCCCAGCAACACCCTTGCTGGCCCTTGCCAGCTTCACATGCTGCCTTTTTGAATTTTCTAACATGGGAAAATATATCAAAAGACTTGAAAGGAAAAAGCGAATCTCCAGGGAACAGCACCTTACGCAGACGGCCGTTATTGCAGAGGAAAGGGGTTTGTCAGCACTCTGCAAATACCACAGGCACAAAACCATCCAGTTTCCCAGAAGAGAGAGAAAAGCCCACTTGGCCAAACCCAGGAACAATTAGGCCAGGCACACCCCAGTCAAAGCTGGCACTGCAACAAGGGGAGCCCGTGCCACTGCCAGCGGAGGAGCTGGGAACGCTCAGCACTTCTGGGAAAAAACCAGTGGATACAAATTTAATGGATTCAAGTAACTGGACTGAGACCGGTGCCTCTCCTCAGAAGCTTCAAAGAAATTTCTCTTCCCAGGCCCAGGAGACCAAAGGCAGCTGGCTCAAATTAGAGCCCGGTCAGCCCGCAGCACCTCAGGCTGGGTCAGCGTTTCCATCGCTGGCGGCTGTTCCCAGCTTCTCCTCCCTTCCCAGGTCCTGAGCCACCTGCGGAGGGGAAGGAGGCACCTTGCCCAGGACGCGCAGCCCCAGCTCCCCCCCCGAGGAGGCACGCAGTGTGCAAGGCCGCTGCTGCCCGAGGGGGCTCGGCGGGATCTGCTCCGGGAGCTGCTGAGCAGTGGGAGGCCATGGGAAGGGCAGAGACCCTGGGCCTCCCAACAGCAGCTGGACATGGCTCTAAAACCTCAAGAGCTGTTGTTCAGGTTTTCAGTTCATAATAGCAAATGTATTTTCCTCTTAAGACTGTTTTTACCAGCAGTTCATAACTCTGTGGCTTGTGATTTGCCCAGCTCTGGGTTGGTCTGATGGTCTCACGCAATTGCAGAACATCAGAAGTCACTTGATTCAATCAGGTTAAAGAGGTCCCAGGCCCCATTCCCCTTCCCCTGGGAGTTTCCCGTTCTTTCCTTTACTTGACCGCTTAAATCTCTATTCTGCAACACTTCCGCTCTCGCACCAAGCCTTCCATCTCACCCGCAAACGAAGAGCAATTTTCCTTCAGAGCAGCATTTGGAGGGCTTTGATCGGAAATTTGTCGTTGTTCCATCATTCTTCAAAGGCTTTGCAGTTCCAGTCTACTCCCCACTCCGGGTTAAAGGGAGCAACTTGGACAGCTGTTCATCTTATTCCAGGGCAGGAGCAGGGTCTGGCAGGGAATAGCTCAGCCTGGCTAGGAAGTGATCAACTGCTGGCTGCCTGATTCCCGTAAGGACTGTATGAGGTCTGCAAACACCATGGTGCTGGGAATGGATGGACGGATGGATGGGAATCATACAGGACAAGCGGGTGCAGTCCCTGCCACCTAGGGAATAGCTGTGCCTGGGAAGCTTTGGAGAGAAAGACCTTCTCTGAGACTTGCTAAGGAGCATCAGTGTGAATAAGCTGCAGCCCAAGAGAGCCTCAGCAGATGTGGGGTGGAGTTAAATCCTTCCCGGGTCAAACAAGCAGGCCAAAACCTGGATTTATATAGTGTGTCAGGCTGCACATGCAATGCACTGGCAATACTATTTGGACAACAGCAAACATCTAGATTAGGTGCTGACAACTCCCCTAACAAGATCACGCATGAAATCTGGATGTAGGAAGAGCTGTCGCTCTGACTTTCACAGCCAAAAATGCAAGCAAGCCAGTGACACCTTCCACCCTGAAACTCAGCCGAGTGCCACAGCAAAGCCAATGCTGGGGATGAGAAAGGTTTCCTTTTCCAAGTCAGGTCTCTAGCTTAGTGGAGCTGGAGCAAGGAGAGCCTGGTGATCAGCACAGCTTCCCGGGCTTGGGGAGACGATTCAGTCCAGCACTGACTGCTAAAGAGACAATTAGATAATCTTCGATGTCTTCCACATGCTTACAAATGCCTGATCCAGGTGTGGTTCTGGAGTCGTTAGTATTAAATCCAAGACTGCAAGTCTGCTTCTTTCCTGTTGCCTCATCAAGTCTTAGATGCAAAGTTATTAAATAAAAAAAATGGCTATCATAAGACAAATGGAAAAAGATAGGGCTGTAACACCTAATAAGAAGCCAGGTGGAAAAGCTATTTTATCTGTTCAGAGCAGCATGCCACAGCTTTCCCACTGCTGTCCAGAGGAATTCCTGCTCCCTGAGACCAAGGAGCCAAGAGCAAGTCAGCTTTGCCAGACGAACATGGCAAGGGGGTGAGGCAGGGCACATCCCGGGAGAGAGCAGAATGTGCAGAGCCACCGTGCCCGACATCTGCACAGATCAAAGGCATTATTTGTGTGTGCCTTCTGCTGCGCAGTCAGTGCATGTAAAGCACCATCTCCCCACAACGTGGCAGTAGCTGCCTGCACAGCCCATAAACCAGGGCCTTGGCATCCGCGTCTGCACAGCAAAGGGCTGCCCAGACCCCTCGTCATCAAGTGGAGCTATTTATACAGCCTGCGGCAAGCTGTGCAACATACATGGCTTTGCAAAAGGGTAGGAGAGTTCTGCAAAAGTCACCAAGTGCAAACCTTAAAAATCGCAAGTTTGTATGTCTCGTTGAAGGGTTTTTTTTTGGCCAGGCTGATTTGCAGATCACCTGTGAAATTCTAGCATTGCCACTCATTTCTAAATAGAAAGTCAGACATAAGGATGGTAAACTACAGCTGTGGTAGCAAGACTGTACACATTTACAAGTATATATACATGCACAAAATGAGAACAAAATATTATTGCCTGCATCAAGTAGCTTCTGACACATAATGGACTTTCAGATGAGTTTTGTGTGAAAATCAGCCGCAGATCTCTGTTCTCTCGGGCAATGTTGAACCCGGAGTGTTTTGTGGCCAGGCAGTGGACGTGCCTGTTAACTTCCTTGGCTGCTCTCCAGCACTGTGAAGTGTGCTGAGAGGTCCCTCTCCTGGCGTTCTGGGAAGGGGAGGACTCGGGCAGGTGGAGCCCGGCTGGCCCCGCTGGGAGCTCAGTCTGCTGTGCCAGCCATTGCGAGCGAAGAACGGGATGTTGGAGTGAAATGGCCTCTCCCGGAGGAAGCTCTTTGTAAAACAGACTTCATCCTCTTGAACTTTATGCTGGCCTCCTCACAAGTCCTCCCTATGGCTGCACTCACGAGAGGAGCCCCGCTCCGCCCCATGCTGCTCCTGGAGGACACCCTTGCTCCACCCACACCACAGGATGGTAAGTTGTGCCCTGGGGTGGCCCTACACTGGATCTCCTGGGATCTGCTGGGAGATCTACTCCTTGGCCTCTGGTCTTTGGAGGACTGTGGGTTCCTACCCAAGAAGCTGCCGTGAGCCAGGCTGAGAGCAGGGGCTTCTCCAGAAATACGGAGCACATGAGGGGCTCTAACCCGCTGCTGGCTCTGGCCAGTGCATGGTGCGTGGTGGATGGAGCCCAGGCAGGAGGTGAAGCCATTTACCACGGCACACACAGCCCCACCAGCTCCCCGGCACCCAGGGCACAGCTCGGCTTTCCCAGCACAACGCATGCAACAGCGGGACCTGCTCCGTCGGCAGCTGCGCTCCCAGGCAGCCAGGTGCTAACTTGCCTCTCCCTCTCATGTGGCTTGGACGGCGTTTCCCTCAGCACTGCCAGCCCACGGGATGCTCAGGTATCTGCAGGCAAAGCTGGCACGGGGTCAAGTCCAGCTCAAACCGCACGCCCGCAATCAGTGAGGCTCCTGTGCCAGGGCAGGCTGCGGGGTGAGCAGGGCAGGAAAAGCAGGATGGGCTCCTCTCCGGCTGCCCCCACCAGGGCTGTTTTCTTGTGATAAGAACTGGCCCTAACGCTCAGCTCCAGTGCAGGAAGTTTGTTCCCGTCGTCTCATTTCCCACCTTCCTCCCCTCTCCCTGCAGGTTGGGGAGGTCACAGCCTGGGACATGCACAGGAAGGAGGCGCTGAGGAGCCTGCTGCCCCTGCCACTCTGCTCCTAGCGGCCCCCGACGCCTGTGGCTGGACCCCCCAGCACAGCGTTTGCAGAGAGGAAAGCAGCTCTGCTTGTTTGGTTTGCCTTGCGAGCACCACTCTGCAGCAGGCTGTTTGCAAACAAACCAACCAACCCCGCTGTAAATCCTTTATTTGTTCCCTTTCCCTACCCTTCTTCCAGAGATTCTGTCTCCTCCGTGGTGCGGGGCAGCACAAACAGCTGATGCAACTCCCAGCGCAAGAGGTGGGAGCCCTGGAGCTGCCTGTGCTTCCTCAGAACACGCTGGCAAAAACAGCTTCTCTCCAACCCACTCCATGGAGGGGTAGGGACAGGAAAGCTGGTGGGTTACTCCAGCAAAAAGCCTTCTCTGTGCCACTTCTTCACCTACTCCCTTGCTCCCAGACATGTCAAGACTTAAGTACTGTGCCCTAAAACCTGTTTTCAAGTATCAGCCCCAGTGGCAAAATGTGCCACTGCGATCCAAAGTCCCGAGCCCATCTCAGGTAACATTCATCTCAGCCTCCGCTCATGGTCACCATTATTGTTTCCCCTCCAGAAGAAGAAAATGGAGGGTCACCCACAGGTCTGGGAGCAGCTGCAGACAGAGGTGGAAGTAGCATCACGGCTGTTAGTGGGACCAGCGTGCTGAGGAGTCATCAGGCTGAGCGACGCGAGGGAGAAGGCTCTGAGCTGCAATGTCAGCTCTTTGCTGTTTCTGTGAGCTCTGCACAGGCAGGTTCAAACTCTTCCTGTGGGTCAAAGCAGCAACAACAACAACCAAGGTGCAGTGGAAGAAAGCAGGACGCATGCCGCAGTGTGGTGCAAAGTTGAGTAATAAACCGGCCCCACCTCATACCTCCAAAAAAACTAAGGACAAGTGTATCCCCAGGGTAACTCAGCTGACATCAGCAGTGTTACTGCATATGGTGCCTGCCCTGTAACGTTATACAATGCCTAAGAAGTTGTTCACTGTGCCAAACATCACCCGGCCATCCTTGCAGTAAGAGCCAAGAGCTTGTTGCAGGATCTTCCCCTGGAGAGTCAGGTCACAGCCTGCCCGTTACGGCAGCCCTAGGTAAGTCCTCGCAGCACGGCATAGGAAGAATTTTAGGTGCACACTGGATTTGGCAGGCCATCAGCCAGCAGAACCACCATGCCAGAATTATTATTTTCCTATTATTTCTTATTGTTATTTCCCCTATTCAACCAGCCAGGGCAAGGTGAATCAGTTGGTATCATGCAAGCTGCAGCCCGTCCCAACCAGAGCACTAGTGCTACCCGTTGTTTACATTTATCCTTCCCCTGGCTCTGTTTGACCCAAGAGATGTCAATAGCCTCAAGGTTGAAGAGAGGAGAGCACAGCAGAAGGGATTTCTTCCATAAATGACCTTGCACCAAATGCATTCATGTTTTAGAGGCCATAGGAAAAACCTCCATCCGGAGCAAACTGGTTCAAAATATTCTGTCAGCCCAACAAATGCCATCTTTCCGTCCCCTGCTTCGCTCAGGTGCCAAAACGCTGCAATATCATTCAATGTCCCCATGCTCCTGAGGATCAGGGTGTAAAACTTTAACACTTCCACACCCGAGTGGGTTGCAATACGTGCTGTCCGTCCTTCCCATGTGCAGCATCCAGCATTGGGTACCTAACAAGAGGAATTCTCTAAACGCAGCAACAACAGTTATTTGAGGTTTGACTCCGATCTTAGCATAGCCAGCGGTAATCCACGTGTTAACCCTCAGCCTGAAGCAATGGGGAAGGAAGAGAAAAGCACCCATTTTTACAGCCATGAGCACTCCAGCTCTGATTGCAAATGCGCATTTTCTTCCCTTCATTCTTTTTTAGCTATTTTCCCACTGGTGCAACATTTGAGCTGAATTCTAGTCTGGATAAAAAACAAGCTCACTCTTAGCAGTTACTGAAGTGTGCAGCACAGTAAGAAATAAACACCCATCAGCACAGACTTTGCAGTGTCAGATGCGGCTCTCCAGAGGTAAAGAACTGCCAGATTCCCAGTGTTTCTGGCACTGCCCTCCTCCCTCCCAGTCCCATCTCCCTCTGCTGCCTCCTCTGCTCTCCCGTGCCTCTGTGAAGCCTCCACTGTTTCAGCATGTCCTCCAGCAGAGAGCAGTTACTGATGACATACGTTACATGAGCCCTAAAGGCCAATCCAAATGGGATCCTGCATGTCTGCTGCAGAAACACAAAATGGATTGTTTCTGCCCCAAAACTCACAATCTGAGTAGCTAGATATGGCAGGGGACAGGGAGCAGAACACCTAAACTGAACAAACCCAGTGCTGGCAGCAAGTGCTACAGTTAAGTCCGTATTCTTGCTGGGGTAAGAGCGGTTGGTGGTAAAAGTGAAGTGACCTTGTTAGGAGAAATTGGAGGAAAAGGACATTTGGCCAAGTAAAGGAAAGCCAACGGCTGAACTGCAGGAAGTTCTCTGAAGGTCTCAAGGTCTTGGCCTGGCTGCTTTTACAGCTGTTAGCACTGGCTAGAGCCTAGCCAGTTTTCTCTGCAGTTTCTTTCCTCAGTCCAGCTGGGACACACGAGAGCAAGGACACCACGCAGCAGGTCCATGACACTCTCCCAGCAGCACACACGGTCTCTGCACGCTGCCGGGGCTACGAATGGCACAAGAGGGAGAGGTGGCCTGGGCTGGGTACCACTTTCACACAACCATCCCTCAAACAGAAGTCCTGCACGTGCCTGTTTCTATCTCAGCTCCCACCAGCTGGAGTCAGGCTAGCTCAGTCAGGCTGGCTGATGTTTGATCTCCAAGATCAAAGAGGAGTTGTAGGCTCGGAGGGGCAGGGAGTATCCTCTTTGCCGTTTGTCTGAAAGAGTAACACAGCCTTGACTCTTGGCTGGAGCCCGTACGTGTTTCCTCCCTTACAGCAACACGAGTGACTTCTGCCCCGCTATACGTTCAGTGATTCCTTAATGGCTTTGCCTGAATCCCATGGGCATCTGAGCAGATCTTGCCACAGCAGCAGCACAGAGGAAATACAGCCCATGCAAAACCCAGCCCTTTTTACAAGAGTTTCAGAAAGGGGAGATTTGCTGCAAGAGTCCTGGACTGAGTCCAGGAAGTTGCAGCTCTTTGCTTCTCAATTCCACCCCTGTGACCTCAGATCAAGAGGCATTTAAAAGCCAACAGAACGGGGCTGAAGCCACCAACCCTGAAAAGCTGAACGGAGAAACTCATCTCCAAACGCTGGTAATGGCTGCCTCAGCTCTAATGATCCCCGTGGAGGCTCTTCTGCATCTCAGCTAAGCACAGTAATACTGCGTTACATTTATTCAGACCATATGTAATACACAAAAGAGCCCATAAAAGCTTAAACAGCACAATAAACATTTGGAAAAGCACAGTGACCAGATTTACGGGGCTTGGATACCTGCCAGTATGACCCACCAGAATCAGATCCTTAAGTTTTGTGTGAGCACAAGATGTACATACAACACACACGCGCACACATGAATGTGCTGTTATCCCTGAAAAAAGATAAACAGCCCCCACAGCCCATCCCCAGCATTGGAATATGATGGTCTTCCGCTGTTTCTGATTGGAATTAGTTTAAATCAAGGCCATAAAGAAGGTCTTGGCAAAGAGGAATTAATGCAGCATGACAAAACTTCATCCCAGGGCACACTGTAAAACTGAGAAAGAGGGAAAGACAAAAAGATTTAGACACTTAATTTCCATTAAAGGGAAGATGAGCCCTGCTGCAGAAAGATTGCTGTGCTTTGCCAAATTCCAAGACACTTCCATGCTAATTTTCCTCCACAGGGATGATGTGATATCTCCTGTGCCACCTACCAGGCTGGAGGAGGGGGGATGCCGGTTCAACAGAAGGGAAGAGGTGTGAAGTGATGACGGATCCCAGGGGGTGCAAAACAGTAACATTTTGTCCCAGGAATCTCCCAAAACCTTGAACTGTCATTTATACGAAGCATCTTGGGATAGTGGCAGAGCAATGCTCTGGTGGGACGTAAAAGCTCCCCTAATCCCCAAGGTGAAGAACAGTTGAAAGAATTTCAGTTTCCTTATTTCTTGGGCATTTTGTGACTATTTTTCTTCCTCTTCTACAGTTAATAACATTTATGGCTAAAACCAGTATTTTGCACACCTACAGTCCCTTTCAGCTCGCAAAGATATTGCACAAGCAGGAGCTTGTACATATGTGTGCATCCAGTGCTCAAGACAGAAGCCAGGAGTCCTGGCTCCGTGTTTTGTGCTGTAAAACGCGTCCAGGGCAGAACCTCATCTCCAGCCTTAAAGCAAAAGGAAAGAGATAAAAGAACAGCACAAGATACTGCTTTTGAGAAACCTGCCTCATTTGTTATGATGAAGGAGAGTATTAAGGATTAGTTGGCAATACATGGAAGGAGTTGCCCACCTCCCACGCATAACTTCCCAGAAAATGTTTTTACAAGTTTAAGACAAGCTGCTACACAAAGTTATACAAAAGAAAGACCGAAGTGTGACGACAGATTTACTTACATGAGGCTCAGGATGTGAAGATGCCCTTGCTGTTAAAGAACCGTCTCAGAAGCACTGCTCTGCTTTGCTTATTAAAGCACACAGAAAGGCTGTTTGTGTTTATCTGCCGCGCGGGGAGGTGGGCTGTGCATTGCAGCTGAGAACAAAGGCTACATGCAAGGGCGCATTCTCTCACCCACTGGCACGGGCACGCTCAGGGACAGCTTTGTGTAGGACGAGGTCCATCATCTGCACCGGTGGCCACAGTGGAGAACAGAGCGGGGGGCTCTGGTCAAACCGCTGCGCGGTATAAATTGCTGAAAAGACCACACACTCGGTGACGGCAAAATCTAGTGAGGAGCCATAGAGCAGGAAAGGGTCCTACGGGAGGATAAGATGTGTTGAAGCAAGGGCCAGGATTGCGTGGGTAATGTAGCACACGCCAATGGAAAGCCTTAGTAGCTCCTGAGGGAGAGGTCAGGCAGTTAAAGATCTATCCGAGGCAGATGTGCTCCTGTTAGCTCCCCAGTCAGCAGCCATCGCAAGAGTTATGGCTGGGAAACAGGGCAGCGGGACAGGCAGAAACAGAGCAACGCCAGCGCGAAGGGCAATGCGCTTTTGACACATCCCTCTTCCACCTGCTTGGGAAGGTGACTCGGAGCAGGAAAGCTCTGCTCAAGCTCCAAACTCCACAGCTGCCCGACTGCTCGAATGACCCCAGCCAAACCTGCCCCTGCTAACAGCCCCGCGGCTGGGAAGTGCCTGCAGCATCTCCAGCACAACTACCATGAGCAAACGCAGCAGTAAGGGACATGGGGCACAAACGGTGGTGGAGGCAGCGAGGGCAGAGGGCATCAAAAGATACCTAGGACTGACTCTGGACAAGGATCTGCAGACGGAATAATCTGCCCAAAAAGTAGGAATGTGGGACTAAGGAGCATGGCTTTCTATCTGGATAACAACTTCTATCCTCACAGCAAGCACAGGAGCTCCTTGCGAGTCACAGGGAGCCGAGCCTGCAGCACCAAATGCACTGACCTGCAGCTGGGAGCTGAACTGCAGTGTAGGCTCCTGAGCAATTTATCCTTCCACCGCAGCCCGTGCTCCCAATACATACAGAGATTTGCTTGAGGAAGAAGAGGGAGACCCAGGAAATCATCAGCCCTCCTTCCTTCCATCATGCTTGCACTGATCCCTTCCAGAACTGCCATGGGGCAGAGTGTGTGTGAAAGTGGCTGCTTCATCCACATGGCAGCTACTGCCAGCCCTGCTCTCTGTGCTGTCCCAGCGTACGGGGAAGTGTGGACTGGTCTTTGTGTCTCTTCTGCATGGGTATCTGCTGTTCATCGCAGGAGACTGAGTTTAGATGAGGTAATTTACCCCAGTTTGGGGTAGGAAGATGACAGGGTGAGGTAGGTCTTGAGCTAAAGACCCTCCTTCTCATGCTTACAAGCAAACGATGAGTGTTTTTGTTTGGAGGACTGGGGGACCAGTGGATGAAGCAGAGCATTTAATGGCATCCTGACTCCTGGTCCCCTTGTAACCTAGGGCAAACTTCTTCAATGTCTTTTTGCCCCGTTTTCCTCAAATATGGCATTTTCAAATAATTGATATGGAAGTTGACCCAATCCTATAGATCTGAGGAGCTGTGTATCAGCAAGTCAACCAGCTGGTGTGCTGGCAGTGCGAGCGAAGGCAAATAACGGCAAGTATGCTGATAGTCACAAGGCGAAACTAGAAGTCAGACCTCCTGGCTCCTGTTCCAGCCTTGGTGACCTTTACAAACCACTTTAGTACTTTTGCTTCCCTAGTTCTAAAATAAAACCAGTATTTTACAGTCAGATTGAGAGAGCTGGTTCATGTTCGGGCTGTCCCTCCAGGTCAATGGTGAGTAGCTCTAGAGAAGGGCAATGTGGTACTAATGAATGCCATTATTACTATTGCAAGACTCACAAGATGCTTTATTTTCAGTATTACTCTTAGAAGTGATCCCTGGGAAGATTTTGGTTTGAGTAAAAAAAGAGAAAAGATAGATTATAGGCAGCCAGGGACAAAAATAATCCCATTCCCATGTGTTTTGTGCTATTTAAAGGGACACAATACCTATTTTTGGAAAGACCAGCTCTCTCCAGTTTCAGAAGAGAAACAACTGACATCTGTCAGCACAAAGAAATTTGGAAAAATAGACATAATATCATTTTCCAAAAGCTTTAGGTGTGCCTGAAGTGACCCAAAGTATGGGAGCAGGGGCTGGAAGCACACCCTGCACGACAGAGCACAGCGATTGCTCTGGCAGAACAAGAGCAGGGAGTAGTTTTCTAACCAATTTTTAGAGGAGGATCTTGTTTCCAAGCCAGGAGGTTGATGGGTGAGCACAGCAGCACAGTACTGGCTGCACAGGGACAATATTTTGTTCCACATGCCTGATTTCTGTTCACTGTCCTGGCTATTGTCAGGTGGGAAAAAACACGATGCCACGTATTCAGCATGAATTGCAATTCCACACAATAGACTGAGTTCTCCTCTACTGAAGTATCTGGTGGCTGGACAGAAGCCATTGAGCTAATACACATTTGTGTTTCACAATGAACAACAACTTGAGGCACCAAGGAACTGGCAGTTGGTGGGAACTTGCCCCAGACAGCACAGGATAAAGCAGGAAGGTCGTCTTCCTGCATTCCCACTGCATCCTCCACGGCCATCTGCTGGGGAAAGCTGTCTGCTGGGATGTAGAGGTGCAAGGATGGGGTGAGGATGAGTGCTGGAGCCAAAGGGCGTGGGCAGACAGAGCAGGGACAGCAGGAGGAGCAGAGGGAAGCAGCTGGGAGTACAGACAGACCAGGGCAGGCGCCAATGAGAGATGTCTCACACACAGCATCCTCAGAGGGAGATCCTCAGCAACTCATCCACTGCTGTCTCATTTATTCTAAAGACTTAAAATGACTTAAAATGGCTTGGGACAACTGCAGATCGGACAAGGCTGAACACAGAAGAGTAAGCTTGCTTTTGTTTGTGTATAATATTAATAGGTGCATTATGTAATTTCCTTGGCTTACTGATGCAGCAACTCTGGTTACAAGATGGGATGGGATTTCCTTGAGGTCATTCCCCCAAACTGTGTGAGTTGTTATTTTCCTGGCTCACCCACAAACAGAGCGGTTTGCTCTTCTGAAACACTAATGTCCGACTGTTGAAAGCTTTTGCCAATCAAAACATTGTGGCCTTACCCCATTTTAATAATCTAAGGCATCAGTCTCCCCCTTAGTATTTGTTTGATGTGTTCTGCACCCTGCTGAAATATCCCCTCCAGACCTCCCTGCGCTCATGCTCTGATTGAAGAGAGATGCCACGCATCAGGCCTGCAGCTTTCTCTCTGAAACTTTTAACAGAGGATGGTGGTAAAATGTATTTATTTTCATGTATTGAGGAAAGACCACATATTTCAGCCTCTTTTTTTTCCATCACTCAGAGATGGGCCCGAGGCCAAAACGGTGCTGCTAAGCTTGTTTTCTATTTAAAACCTTCATTTTTATTAATAACCCTTTACAGCCTACACACCAGCACTGCGGGAGTTGCATTTCCGTGTTATGTCATCGTGAACCGTTATGTATTTAATTCCTGTACCCACAAACCCATATGGACATCATTAAACACGCACCGTACAGTATTAAAACTGTGTTCCATAAAGTGTGATTTAAAAAAAAAAAGACCTGTGAAGTGCAGATTTTTTTTTTCCTAAGGTCATGGGAAAACGAAGAAGTAGGGGAGAGAGAAAAGGTTCAGTGGTGCTGTGGGTTAGGTCATAGCAATCCATGCTTGCAGACCGAAAATCCAGCCTGCCTTATCCACCGTGGATGATTAATTACCCAGTAACTTCAGGCCAGATATGACGAATTTCTGTTTGGCAGACCGCTGAGACAACTTCTACAAAAATTACAGGTTACGAACCAGCGTAGGACCTTGATGATTTTCTTTCCCCCAAATTAGGTTTCCATCACTTCTCCTGAAAGAAGTTGCCTGCAGTGGGATGAAAGAGCAAGTATTCCCGCATTGCTGGGGGCCAGTTATCAGAGCCACTAACACAGAGGAGGTAGACCCACAACCTGAGTGTGACACATTCGTGGCACAGGGCTTGCCCCCCATTTCTGTTATGGCCCCAGGTCGGCCTGGCATGGCTGTAGTCTATGTTAGCAGCAAATCCAGCACTCAGGCAACTTCTACAAGTCAGCAAGGGCACACAGCCTCAGCCTCTGGATCTTGTCTGTGTCCAGGACACCCCTTTCATCCCTTTGTTATCTATTATAAGGGATTGGGGATGAAAAGATATGGTAGAGAGAAAGTGATGGGAGAAATACATTAGACAGCAAATAAACCCAACATATAGACTACCAGTGGAAGAAACAGAAATGAGTATAAAAATGTTGGCAGAAGCAGGGCAGAATGCATTGAGAGGGAAGAAAACAATGTCCAAGGGATGTAAGCAGAACAACAACAACAACAAAAAAAAAACAGGAAAGTTAAAAGCAGCACAAAAAAAGGTATGTCAGTATGAGGCAGAGAAGCTGATGCAGTCAGGGATGGTAAGAAAGCAAAAATAAAGCAAGAGGTAAGAACAAAGTACAACTTAAGAAAAAAGCCTGGTAAAATAACAGATTTATCTAGGTATGTAAAATAGGAGAGAATAAGTCAATTGCCTACAACACAAACTAGACAGGACAACCTAGACCTGTATACCAGAGAGGGACCTGCCAAGCCCTATAGCTACAAGTGGGCAGCCCATGGATTTTTCCCCATACCAGTAAGTGAATCCTGGTGGCTGAGACAGAAACAAAAGGGATAAGCACATATAAAGTGAAGATTATTCTGTTTTCCCACCATTTAAAAACCTCTAGAAACTCTTTAACCCAGCAAGGGCTGCTTTGTCTTTCCTTCTGAGGCCTCTAAAGCGTGGTCCTGTTTGATCACTGAATTCCTTCTGAACATGGAGCAAGCACTAGCTGAAGCAAATGAACCACAGCAAAAACGGTACCCGATGGCATCTTGCAGCAAATACTGCCACAGAAAGGTACTCTGCATAGTTTTCTTATGGAAAAAGGTCACAGAGAGACCATATCAGTGCTCCCTTGATTTTACAGCTACACAATTAAAAGGTCCTCTCAAAGATACAGATAAAGACACAGACCTAATTGCTTTCAAGCCCTTTTTGGTTTTCTTTATGAAATATTAGTAAAAAGAAATTCTTATAAAAAGAGCATTTAGGGCGCACACAAATTGTCAGCTATAGAAAACCTCTAAATGTTTGGGACAGTTCAGCCTCTTTGCTGATTTTGCTGTGTTTAGGAGCCTCCAAGAACAGGTGTTACCTACCCTCATCCCTTGAAAACTGGTGACTTAATTCAAGTTAAATTTCCTGTGTTGGCTCCAAAGCCTGTGTGCGTGTATCTCCAGGCAAGAGAGGAGAGAAGAGTTAACATTATTTGCAGAGGGGGTTACTGAAGAATGAACTTTCTTTATATCCCAGTCCTCTCCAGAACTTTTCATTCCCATCAAACAAACATACAGATGAATACACAAACACACAAATAACTTTGGGTGCACGTGTACTCCTGTTGAATTCAATACAGTTATTCTCTGTGTGGAAAACTACCCACACGCATAAATGTTTGGAGGAGCAGGGCTGCTCTCTGGATGAGGCTGACAACAAGTTTAATGCTATCTAGCTGCCTTACTCTGGAGGTGAAACGTTTTTGACATGTGTCTCTGTAGGGTTGTGTCCTACTTCTTTCAAAATCTGGAATGTGCTTTGGTGTTTCAAAAATAAAGTCTTAAAAGAAGCAGCAGACATCACAGGCAAAACTTCCTCAAGGAACTTGCAAAGGACCCTTACAGTCCCAAGCTGTTAAATGCTCTATTTTGGGTCAATTTCTTCTTAAACTGATAGTCACATCCTCAACTTGTACAGTTCCCCAGCATATGAGTGCATCTGAATTGAACATATCTCAAATGGAAATAAGACTGGAGATTTTCTGAGCACATATTAGGACAGATAAGATCATGTCAGAAAGCAACATTTGTTGGATAAAGCCAGAAATTCTCTGCTCACTGATATTAATTCAATCTTCTCTCACAAACATTATTTATCCTGCCAGGGATCAGGACTTATTGGGCAGTAAACCAGGGCTCAGTAGTTTATATGTCTGTCAACAAAAAAATTCAATAAAAAACACTTGTCACGAATCTGCACAGCCAAAAATTTCTAATTTATGAGGATGCTGAATGACTGAGGCAAGAGTATATAATAAAAGCCTTATGAGAAAGCAGACAAAAAAGGAAGAAAAAAAGGTAGTAATTACATAATGCACTGGAGACCAGCTTTCCAAAAGAAGAGGGGGAAAGGGACTCATCTTACGATGCTTATTTCATCCCTCGCCTAATAATCCAAAAGCACCTAAATTTCCAAGTATTGCATTTTTCATACGCTGGAAGCATCACAAAGCATCCTTCATCAGCCTTGCCTTTTGGCAGTTCTCCTTCTCCAAATGCAAATGCTACATCTGGAAAAGGCAGGAATCCTCTCTCCTGCCTGAAAGCCTCCTTTTATCTCCTGTCCCCTGCAGAACTCCTACTTCTTGCAAGCACTCACCCTGACATACTACTTTATTGAAGGGATTCAAGGCTTTTTCCTAGTCTGCTAAACGCCTGCCTCTGCTTAAAGTCCCAGCTCACCTCCAGAGCCTGCTCTAGTGTGGGGCAGCCTGCCATCCCTCAGCCAAGCATCTGTGAAACAACCCCCCCCCGAACACACAGACGGCAGATACAGATGAGCATGAAAATGATAACAATGAAGATTAACAGAAGCTTATTTGTCAGGCCTGGCAAGAAGAGTAACTCATTAGCTGGTATGGCCTGTGCAATTCAGCCGCCGGGGGTTCCTCCTCCCCGCAGGGGATGACACTGATGCATCATGAACATTAATAACATTGTTAGTGCGTGTCCAACAGAGCCTTGCTTTGTGCATTGAGACGACCTGGGAAACAATAAGATACTTTTCTACTGACCTCTCGCTGGAAGAGTTTAAAGCTGTTTGCAGGGATGTGAACGACTCTTGCAGCTTTCTCTAGCGGACCCTGGCCCTTAGCTTCATTATAAAGATATGTATGATGGTGAAGGAACTAATCCAGACTCAGCAGGAGGACCCAGCACTGAGGTTACTGGCTACAGAGACTGCAGAGTTTAGGTACAAGCTGAAGAACCTTATTATTGGGACCACAGAAAGGAAAGCGCTCAGTTTCACTACCCACATGCTTCCCCAAACTTGGGAGACACATTGCTAAAAAGTCCTGCCCCCTAGAAAGCAACGCAGACCACCGGCAACATGTACTGGTCCCCACTACAGCGTAAAAGCTCCCCCAGTTGCTGCAGCCTGGATACCTTGCTTGTGGCTGCCCGTGTTGTCAGGGGGTTGACAACAGCCCCCCACACCACTTTCTGTTCCTAAATTCAGAATATCTGAAATCATTCTCCGCACCTGGGGTGAAAATCTCACTGTCCCACCCCTGGTGTCACAGTGCTGTGGCTGGGCTTTTTCACTGTGAAACCTCTCTGCTCTTTTTCTATTAAGCAGTATTTCGTAACGCCCTGAATGAGCTTTGTACCCGGGGCTGCTCTTTGACACATCCACGAGCCCTTTGTTTTTCGCCAGATGTTGGCAGCTGAGGAAGTGGTCGGCCCCGTGACAAACGCTCTCCCAGAGACGCCCGCTGAAGAGCAGGCAGGACGGGACACACCGCAGCACCGCGAGCAGCAGGTCGAGTCCCAGCCTCGCAGCATCCAGCGACCTGAACGCCGTTGCACAAGGGGTCACCTGCGAAACCATCTGGCAGATGTCTGCGTACGTGTCTGTCCACTCTAGAGCCACCCTTCTGCTCAGTAGAGCTGATGAAAATTATCCAGGTTTTGGGACCACATTTCAACAGGAACCCAGAGAATCATTTCTGGTAAAACATTTTAATGAAAAGAAAACTCCACTTTTAGCCAGATCTAGAGAATAATCAACATCTCTACAAAATCCTACATTCTGATGAAAATAAGACGAATTTCATCTTAATATTCTCACAAACTCTACAAGTCCAACCAAGTCCCCTAGCAAGAGAGGACAATGTTGGTGAGGATCTAGTCGGTAGAAAAAGGAATGAGTCTGGTTACCTATCCAACAGGGAGCAACAAAGATGGCAACACTGCTAATTCACCAGTTAACCATGACAGATTCAAGTCTCTGACAAACTCTGCCTCTGGTATAAGTCATTCACACTTCATTCCCAGCACACTTGGACAGGAAAGGAAAAGGTTTATCTGTTAGATATGGTGCCCCTCAGCCCTGCCATCCTAGCCCCACAGTTGTTGCAATGGGTCTCTTCTCATAAAGCAATATATACATTTTTTGGCCCCCAACATGCAATAGTTTCTTCTTCTTTTATATTTTCAAGCACTAGGTATCTCAGGTTACTAGTGATTTTTTCTGGTGGTTCCCAAATGAGCCTGAACTGCTCTGATTTTTCAAACCCCCAAGACTGTAATTGAAAGCAAATGTAATCAGACATATACAATGTTCTGAGGTTCACCACAGTGCATTGCAGTCAGCATTACTGGAGCGGCTATTAAAACTTCTTGGAGCTGGGAAGCAAATACAGCTTGCAAGAATCCAGCAAATAACCAGCATTTATTAGATTAGACTAAAGTATTGCAAAGCCACAGTCAATCCTCAATTCAGAATATATCTGAGGTCTGTTTAAATGAACATCTTTCCTAGCTTAGGCCAACTGTTTTAAGAGCTGTGAATGGAGAGAAAGGAAGAATTCTACTTCTAACACAACAAATTCTGCAATCCTTACATCACTGTATCTCAAATAGTCCATTACTGCCAGCAGGGTCATTCCAATCAAACTCTGGTATAACTGGAAAAAGAACGTGGCCCAAACACAAAGGGTATCTTTGAACCCAGACACACTGCTCTAGCTGGAGATAAGCAGTAGCAAATCCCTTCCATAAACCTCCTAAACAAAAATGCAAACATTAAAAGGGGCGGGGGGAGGGTTTTAATTGAATTCCCACTGGCTCTCGAGTCTGCACTTAAAAGCAAGTCTAGGGTTATCTGTGAAATTTCAATTAAATCAAAAGCTTTGATAACATGATAAGTCACTCCAGCGTTTGGAGTCAAAACATGTTGTTATTTGATCCTCTGCTTGTGTTTCTGGGAACAGCACGCTTGAAAGACAGTCAGCTGCCGACAAGTCAAGAAGATGGAAAGGGTGGAAATGAATCTACCAATAGATCATTGTGTCTCCTACAGCCAGAGCCACTTGAGGTCTGGTATATTTTATACAACCTCAGTCCGAAAGAAGGAACCCCATTACCTCAAGAGACAGAAGGATAGGGCAAAACAGATCATCTTGGATGTGTGCAGCTGTCCAGGGGACGGACGGTTCCCTATTGCCACAAACGTCTTTTCTTTCCAGGCTTGCTACAAACAGGATTTTAAACAGCAACAGCATTGACAGCTGAATGCAAAACTCTGTGGACACGATACACCAAGCCCTGTCTGTGTAATTAAATGGACTTCTAGCTCAAATTCTTCCAGTGGCATGGGGTGAACGGGTGAAGCACAGTGCACCAAACAAGAATTGTCTAGCATGCTGTTTCGATGCAGCTAAGCCAGCAAGAAAGCCCAGCTGTACTCCTAACTCCAAGCACAAGGAGGTGGCTCTCCAGAGAGACCTGACTCGCTTTACCGGTTGTTCTGTGCTCTCTGATTCCTAACGCTTCCTCCTCTCTCGTCAATGGCAACTGCTGGATGCTAAGGGCAGTACCAGAGACTCTCAGAGTTTAAAGTCCTGTTTACCAAGGAACGTCACCTCTACTTGAAATGCTCCACCTTAAATAAATTTGAGGTGTCAAATCCATCTGGCCTGTATTACATACACAGCATTAAAACACGTTTTAAGCAATACCTTCCCTTGTTATATACAGCACAACATGCACGGCCTGATAAAACCCTATCAAATTTAACAGGATGTCTTACATTGCCCTCAACCAGTTCAGAGCTGCATACATGGTTACACTAGGCAAGTGTACAAGAGGAAAACACTCTATAACCAGTGAGGCTACTCATCTGCAACAGCGTTGAAAATAAAGGGAGTCTCTAGATAAGCAGTGTCAAAATTACATAGCAACCAACAATAGGAAGCGCAAAGCAGTGAAAAGTCTCATCTTACCCCAGGCACCACTGGGGGATAATTTATCACCCTGGCAGCAAACACTCCATTGAGCACGTCTGTCCCTAGTGCTCTCCTCCTCAGAGTGGAAAAAGATCTTCATTAAACAATAGTCCAACGATATTAAATATAGACATGGCAATGACAAGCTGGATTCTTCTCCATTATACAATTATATTTATAACATAAGCTGCCTATTCTTGTTTTTCAAAGATGTGACAGAAAGAGGACAAGACAGGCAAACATTCAGTTCTTTTATGTTAGTGAAAAGAAATCTCCACCCCATCTCCTCCTGCCTGGCAGGTCATGAGTCAATGGTGACAGATACCCCAGTGCATGCAATTAACCTGCTAGCATGGGCTCACTGGGGAACAAGAAATGAAGATAAGATGAGGAAGTCCCCATCCCTCTTCCTCTCCTCAGCGCCAGGCCCATCCACAAAGCACAGCAGCACCGGATGCTTCTCTCCTGCATGGACCTAAATATCTCTATGTGCTTATCAGCACTGGCAACTCAGGCCTATGGGCTGCCCCTGTTCTGGGGTGTCAAACTAAGCATCACCAGCCTTTAAACAGAGGCTTTCAGAAGATCCTGTTTCATTGGGTCAAACACTTCTAGAAGTGAGGGCTCAAGGATAACGTGTCCCAACTCCTTTAAAAAGAGCTTGACAACTTCTGAAGCCAGTTAGTTTGCTTCTCCAATCCTGCCTCAATCTCCATTGCCAGATGAATAAACTTGTTCTTTTGCCTCCCTAACTGGTTTTGAACATAGAAGCACCAGCAGAACAGGCTTTTCTGACAGGTTTTGGAAGTAATGTTTCTTCCAACATTGACCGATGGTCTAAAAATGAAATATTTTTCTAACAGATCATCTCTAGAATTATACTGTGAAAGGAACAGGGTTTCTTTACCAGAATCAAAATCTCCTAGCAAATCTCTGAAACTGTACGTCTGCAATCATATTGTAGATAGAGCCAGGAGATGTGAGAGGCCTTTCCAATGTCACAAAATAAACAAATCAGAAAAAAAGAGCAGACTTCCAAATCACCTGCATTAACAGCTAAACTTCATTTCTCCAGAAGGAAGGAATTTTATGAGTTAAGTTAAACATTAAGTAAACTACTACTTTCTAATCTACAAAATAGGCATTGGCAAATTATCAGCAGTGATTGTTCCTTTAGGATATGAGGAAAAATTACTGGACAGGAAAAAGGCACTCAAGCCAACAGGCCGGGCATTTAGTTTTTCTAAAGGCAACGTCTGCTTTTCAAAATACCTCTTCAGTCCCAGCTCTTCCAGAGAAAGACAAAAAAAAAGTATCAAATTTGTGCTCATAAACTGTAAACCTTTACTAACCCTAACACTAGCACTGTGCTTGGTCCCAGCAAGCCACTTTCCATTACCACCAGTAAAGCAGGAGCCTGGCAGCAAGGCTCTGATCTCAGTCACATTCTGAAGCATCTAGAGTAACTCTGGTTATTCTAAATTCATCCTGTGCCCATGACAGTACACCACTTTTAAACCCTGCAGCGTGGTCATAGCCAATCCAGGCAAAAGCTATTTCTGTACACTTGGCCGCCAGTGCCAAGCGTTAGTACATTAAACTGTCTTTGCTCCTCTCAGCATTGTGTCCTTTCACAGTCAGGTCTACAAAGCATGAGCAAATCCAAATGTGATATTCAAGGCAAGGAATAAAAGCTCTTGCTGTACAGTAACATCAATAATGTATGCTGTTTCAACTACCATTCTGCTACATCTTTTTTTTTTTTTTGTGGTTGCTGAATCTACTTCATTTAACATGCATTCTGTTTTCCCCCAGGTTTACTGTTTGATATTTATCTACATATAACTTCTCTTTTTATTTTTTGGCCAAGTAGCAAAAAGATTCAAATCTTCTCTCAGGAAGGCTACATTATTTGCTGGCATCACCGACACTGCAGCCAGTAGCAAATTTCAATACCCTCTATTTGATATTCCAGCCCAAATCATTTCTATCTTGTAAACAAAAGGGGAAATTCCCATGTGAAACTGAAGAAGAGGACAAGTAAAGCATCTGTTATTTCTTTTTTTTTCCATACCTAGAGACTACTCCATCCTTGTGTTGGCATAGTTTATTTAAGATAACAATCTCCGAGTGAGACCTAACCAAAGATCCTGGAAACAGGCAGTGATGAAAGCCGACGTGCACTCTGGGTATCCAGAGACCCGTCTGACAATGACCAGGTCCCAGAGGCAGAGCTCCTGCTCTCCAGGTCAGAGGGGCACCACCGGGAATCAGCCACACTTCACTCCGATGTTTCTGGGGCACAAGACTACCTCACCTTTCAGCCACAGATTTCTACAGTCCCATACTATGGGTAGCATACTGTAAAGCACTTCTCTGACTTAGAAGCCTAAAAAACATTTTCACAACAAATTTAGGTGCTGAGGCCAAATATCTCAAGATAAACACAGCTCTAAAACAGGCACCTTTGAAAAAGTAAACACAGGTGCTCTACTAAACTCGGATGCTCAAAGAGCTGTGGCACCTCATTCCCACTGAAATCAGTGAGAGCTAGATGACTAATTAGGAGTAGCCAAGCAAGGCTCTTGGCAAACTCAACCCTAACAGGCTATTATATTGTTAGCTACCTAAATCTCAGTGAAGGTGATTAAGTCATTTTTTGAAAATACGAAACTTTTCTTCCCTTCAGAACAATGGGTCTTAACTGCCTTATCCTCACATAAACTTGTATCAGATAAATATCAGATATGTATTTTTTTTAATTTTTTTTCCTGCTCTGTGTAACGATTTATTTCCCAGATGACAAATCGCACAAAAATAAAACTTCCATCATTTTCTGATTTTACATTTCTTACGGTAATTAATTTCCATTCTGCATCTCTCAAGTGGAATGAATTTTCCTAACAAAATACATTCATTGAGTGGTCACAATACCATTGCCAAGTGCGGACTGTAATACTGATTGTCATAAAATGGTGCTGACTACATTCCTAAACGATGTGAAAATTATCTTTACTGTAAGCCCTGTAAGAAAGATCAATCGCAAAACAAAGAACGGCAGCTTTCCTTACAGCACATCTGCTCAGAGACTCCACTATCAGATGTATTGGGAAGCACAATTCTGAACGGATGAAATACAACAAAAATTATTAGCATAGTATCAAACAAAGCAGAATAAAGATAGAAGCTCCACTGATGAAAAACCTGCCTCCTCTATCAATAGGTATTACAGGGCAGATCAGAGTACATTTGGGAAATAGGAGTAGTCATACATAAACACAGTCAAGTTAACGGATAGAAAATAGTCTATCAGGGAACTGTGCTTTAGCACTAATAGACTCACAAACTAAAACACGGTTAGTGTATTACCCTTACAATTTCTTTCCAGATTCCTTACCAGAAGTTTGTAATATGTGAAGAATAAAGGGAGAATCCAGCTTGCATTTCACAGTTACTGCCTAGCATCTGGGTATCTGAATGTTATGCCAGTATTTATGTGATGGACACATGACACATGATCAGTGAGGCCCATGGCTACAGATCACAATAAAGCATTTCCGTACTTCAGTAAAGGGACTGCCATCATTAAGTACATTTTCTCACTATATTATGTCGTATAATTAATAAGTTCCCTAGTTTGCCTGGATTTCCATATTGTTTGAAAGTCACTTTATGATTCTTACAGGAAAATATTCTCAGATAATAAACACTGCTTTAAATTCAGTTGTTAATATTATTATTGGTGGTTTAAAAAGAAATCTCATTTGAGCCTGCATGGATTTCTGCAGGGGGAGTACTGGAGAAACGAGCCCTTGGATCTTGGTCTGCTTTTTATACTGGATCAAGACCCAGAAAGGAAAAGTGAACTCTCATATGAACAGTCTGGCGGTGATATTTTGAACCAAACAGCAAAAATACCCTAAAAGCGGTAAACCGTATACACTGTCTATTTGATTAATACTACTCTTTGGGTATTTCTATTATTTTTAGTAAAAAAGAATAATTAAAAAAACAGTTTCTGAGATTTTGTTTGTTGATTGTGAGTCCTGGCCTGACCTCAGCCTTGAATCCAAATCCCCAGTAGAAGTCTGAAATTAATCCACCTCTGGCTTAGTTATTAGCAATTATAATTATTAACAGAAGCATCCAGTAAATGAATGGCTTTCAGTGACACGGTATTTTAATGTAGAATACTGGAAAAATAAAAAAGCACTTTCTTCTTACTTTACAGTAACTTTTCCAGTAGCAATACAGGATCTGGTCCTCATATGGGCATGGTAAAAGACACAGGCCCAGCCATTTGCCTGTATACATATACATTTGCTCAAACATTAAATTCCACATGTTACAAATCTAAGCAGTTGAAAACTGCTCCTCCTGTACCAGAGTTCATGGTTGGAAGCTTTCATCTAATCCGTGGAGCAGAGCAAGAGCAGCAGAAGCAGCAAACCCTTCAGGTGCCCTGAACTCCAAACCCTGCCGTGCACATCCATGCTCCCAGCACGTGCCAGCTCCCTTACAAAGGACATGTTTTCACCACATGAAATGGTCCAAGAGAGTAGCCAGACTATCCCATGGAGGGTTTTAGCGTCCTCCGATGGTCTCTCCCAAGTTGTATGAAGGGAACCTGTTGGCATGGGCTACCTGACCCAATTGCAGCACCGCTGCACAGCCCAGCTTCACCAGCAGGAGCAGACTCAGCAGACCATCAGCTGGGTCAAACGCTGTGATCTCTTGTGACATCTCTCCAGCTATCTGCCTGTAAGCTGCTGTACAAGGAAGAGGTTTAACGGTGCTGAATGGAATACCTTCTGCCTATTGTCACAGGACTCGAAAGCCTGGACCATCACCAAAACAGGAAACAGAAAACCTAAGCAGCAAATCCAAACGAACAAACTGGCCAGATTATAACAGCGTTGGGAAACCCCATGTTTTATTATAGCTGGATTGCACGCTGCTCAGCACTGTGGGAAACCGGAGCACAGGGCACAGCAGTAGTAGGAAATGACCCTGCAGGGAGCAGCCTGCAAGCCAAACAAGGCACAACCCGGAGAGGGCAGTATACGCAGAAGCAGCGAGGAGGTAAGGGCAGGGCTGATGAAGAGTTATAAGGAACAACTTAGGAACACATTTGTAAATGTGCTGCAGAGACTACAGGGAAATGCCAGTTTCTTTTAGGACAATGGGAACGGAAGTGAAGGGCACAAATTCGTAACTGAATTACTGCAGTAACACATAAGTTACTGCACGTGCATCATTGCGAGTCATGGCTCAGCAACCAAGGGCATGGACATCTCTCAGCAGGTCCCAGCTGTGAGGTAAAACAGGTTTTTTTTGCCTTCTCCCTTGAATTTAAGCTTCCACATTTTTCTGGAAGCACGTGCTCAGTCCCTGTCCTGCTGACATGCAATAACACAATTGACTCTCTGGGCTCAACTACCCAAATGCCCATGGGATGAAGGTTACAGTCCTGAAAATTAGTTAATTGAACTCCAGGTCAGGCTGAGCTTCTGCAGAAAAACAGAGCAGGTGATCACAAAACTAAAGACCATCTCATTGTGCACAGAGGAAACGCATGAAGGCAGCACAAGCAACTCCATTCTGCCATCCCTCGGTGGCTGAGTCCCTCACTTGACAAAATTTGTTCTCCTTTAACACAGCCAGTTGATTGCCATGTCTATGCTGATTCATCACTATACGAACAATTGTTGCACTGAGTGCTAAAAGAAGCAGCTGAAGAAAGATAAAATAATTACAGTAGTCTAGAGGCCGCCCCCAGGCTACCCTCCTACCACCCCCAGTGAGATGAATGGGGCAGTGAATGAGGTCCAGTGAAGACTTATTTCACGGGGCTCAGGCATTGCTGGCTCACTCTTTCTGGAGGGGCTTGGCAGAGTAGAAAACAAGGGAATGAATCAGGGATTTCTCTTGGTTGACTGCACTCCTTCGTGCGTTGGCTGCTGGGGATGAGAATCTCCTTGGAGGTGTTCTTCTCCCAGACCCTACACAGAGGGTCCAGCCAGCCCCAGACCTCCTCCCTCCCCCCTCAGTTCACAGAAGAAAAACACTAATATGTTTCCATTGGCTTTTACATCATCTTTTTGTAGAGACTAATCTTCAGTTTCAACAATACATCTTTTGTGAAGCGCTCCCAGCAGAAACCTTAGACACCTTCTCTAAGATCTGTTTGCTTACAGAAGACGAGGTAGGATTTGTTTAAACCCAGCTAGATTAATGTCTTGCAGACATTAGTGAAGTGAGATTTAATCAGGTTATTGCTCTACATTTTCCAGGGAAATAAATCACACTTATTACTAGGTTGGAATAAGATGCAAGGCTTGGGCTGAGAAAATGTAGTCTTTTTTGTTTTTCCTGGGGGGAGTGAATGGGTAATTTGAAAATTGCTGCAACACTATTGAATGGAGTGCTCAGCAAAAGGCTCTCAACAACATGTAGGAGAGAAAAGAGAAAGAAAGCCATAATGGCTACAGCTAGCCTGGGTGCGTGCCTTGGTCCCCATCCCCTGCCTTGCAGAGGTCCAGTCCTGACTCTATTTTACTCAGACCTAATGCTATAAGCTCTTTATCAGTACAGAAAGCAGGCAGGAGTGTTAAACAGCATTTAACGCAGATTCCTGAGGTCCTGTTGGGATCCTCCAGGCAACCTCTCCTGTAACCCTGGAGATCTTACTCATCTTCTGGGTGTCTGTTTCTGTTTGGGACACATGGATGTCTCCTCCCATCAGACAGGTGTTGTGTGATCAAGCAACCTTTGCAAACCTTCTTACAGACCTTAAACAGAAACTGTGGCAGTCAGTAGGTCCCAGGGTATAGGCATATCCCGCTGCAATACTTTCTAAGTTTGCAGTACGTTTAATAATGAATATGCAACTTCATTTTCTCTGCTCACCCCAGAAATTTCTCTAACGCAAGCCTTGCTAGGAAAAAAAAAAAAAAAACAGCTCTTTTTACAGACTTTTAATTTTAAAGCTACTCCTTTTATCATTCACAAACAAAAAGACTTTGCTCTCAGCTGTGCTAGCAGTGCTTTCTCCAGTACAAATGCCAATATGTGCCTTTGTACAAACCACATACATGCAAGAGACAAAGTCTGGGAAATCAAACTGTAAATATCCTCTCCTCTACACCAGCACTCGAACTACAGCTCTGACCCAAACACAGCTGAAGTCAATGCAAATCTTTCTGCTAACTACGGGTTCTACATGCAATGAAGTGGCCAAAACCCCCAAAAACTTTATATCCATTTCCTAGGACCAACAGGCTGTGCTAACAGTGGTGAAACCAGGTTACACAAACACAGCCCACAATCAAGTTTCAAATCGTGCAACAAAGCAGCACAAAACACAATGGGACCAAGTCAAAATATTAGAGGAGCACAACAAAATATATCCTGTTCCATATACTGCAGCAAAGGAAATATCAGGCAAGGCAGCACAGCTGCTTGTAAATACCCTCTTGACAATGCTTTCCATGGATTAATTAGTCCTCTGAACCCTGACAGTATCCGCACGAATCAGCCTGTCCATTTCAAGGTAAAAGCTATGATTCTGTTTTGTGTTCAATGGGAACTCTTTTTCCCAGCCTTTTCTTAGCTTCCTGCTCAGAAAGAATAGATTCTCCAGAGACAGTTTTGGATCTGGACCACAATCTTGCTCCCTTCAGATAACTAAGTATCTCTGGGCAGGAGTACATTTAAAGAAGCAGCTGGCAATTATTAGCCGAGTGCTTACTGGCAGGATTTCCCCCTGCTGCTGAGCCAATGCTTTTGGGAACTAAATGAGACTTTGGTGATAATTATCAGGTAAAACCCACAAGCCAGGGGAGGTTCCCTCATTAGAACCATCAGCAAGAAACAATGCAAAAGTGGGCGGAGGATGGCTGAAAAACGTGTCTGAGGGTTTCTTGACTCCTCTGTCCTCCACACACCTGACGTGGTTGTACGTAATTGCGGGGCATTTTCTATGGTAGTGCTTGAAAGCAAGAAAATCTGTTCCCACACCTACAGTAGCAATAAAAGCAAATGACCTTCAGCTTCTTTCTAGCTAATTAAAATGAACTGAACAGCATCGGAAATCCATGAGGCACTTACTCTTTTGGAGGGTTAAGGTCTTCTGGGCGAGCCTCAAAGAACCTGAAGACTTCATCACACTGTGAAATGTGAGGAGGAAGCCGAACCAGTGCCTGCAAAGGAAAATAAGAGGGAGGGAGAAGCGCTTAGAAAAGTCAAGTTAAAAACATGGCCTCAAACATCTAAACTACCAAACAAGAGGAAGCAAAACAGGCTTGATAGGAGGAAGGAAATAGAAAAGGAAAGCATCATGCCCACCTACTTACCTGAGAAGAAAGGAAATAGCATGACCTGACTGCAAATGTCAAGTACGATGTGATGAATTTAGATAAGTGATGGTACCTTGAGTCGGCTGATGTCATTTTTTTGCCATGTGTACAAGAGCAGAATTTGGTCCATGTTTGCAAAACCATTATACTGAAAAGATAAGTGCTCTGTGGCAGGGACACTCTGTGACTGGTTTGCACAGTACCTCAGACAATGTGGCTAGGGCTTATAGGCTCTATGTCAATACACATAAATTCAAGTAATGAAAATCTGCAGCCTCAACACCCACTAATACAACGGATTAAAGTTCCCCATAAAGCTTTCTGTTCAGCACTGTCAACAGAAAAGCAGAGTTTGCTTTTAAAAAAAAAAAAAANGGCTATTTCTGCACAAAGAAGGCTTCACTGCAGTGCATCCTGGCTAACAAAGTCCATGCACTCTGCAGGGTACAGATATGCAGCATTTGTCACGCTCAGCAATAGTGAGTGCAATCTGGGAGGGAACCACATTATGCAGAAGTGTATTGGAAACCGGTGAGACAAGCACGCAAGGCAGAAACATGCTATGAATTTGCTGCTCAGGCTCTAGAGCCTACCAGTGCCAAAAGAAGCCAAATAGCCATCCCTAGCCCACAAAGAGACAGGAGAGCAGCTTTAAGTGTCATGATTCTAAGATTTACTCCAGAAGTGACCAGCAGGAGAGGAGAAGAGGCTGGAGTTAACCTCCTTCTGTGCTAAGTTATGTTGAAAATAGGCCACGGGTTAAATATAGACCAAGCTTCTTAGAGGTCCTGTAAACCTGTTTGACAAAATGAGATTGTCTGGCTCGTCTGCTAGTTGAAAGTAGGACAAACAATCTTGAAAGATGGATGAAAAACTACACCAGAGCTAAATGAAGGTGCATTAAGGCAAACTGGTTATACTAACCCATGAGACATCTGATTTATCTTGGTCAGACACCCAAGAAGGACCAGCCAAAGCAAAAAGGCAGGACAGGGCAGTCTGTTAACCTCAGGTCTGTTTTTAACCAACCTTAAAAAGTGAATAAATTTGTTCCCAAGACCATTCCTGCTTGGGGACATCAAGGAAAACAGCCAAAAAAAAAGGAAAAAATCCTGCTCTGAAACTGCAGGTCTCTAGTATTAGGTGACTTGGTCCTGTTTTGAGGTGGCCTGAAATTGCAAGCCAAGTGCTTCCAGACCTACAGCTCACCTTTTCCTGGTTAAGGGATGTTATAAAAATGCAGGGAAAATTCATTTGGTATTAGCAAGCCCATGAAGAATGAGACACTGGCCGTTGGTCATAGGCAACTGCATTACAGAGCAGAAAAAACCACCTTGTAACAAAGCTGGCTGCAGCATCAGCTGCAGAAGCCTGGCAGTACCTGGAGGGTCCAAGTGCTGGGTCATGCTTACAGAGTGACCGCTGCTAGTTCCTGCACTAATGCAGGATGAAATATAACAGATGGAAAACTAAAGTCCTTTATTTTGAATGGATGCCTTAGTCTGCACTGCTATCCGCTCAATCTTGCTGTCTTGCCTAAAAACATAACAAAGGTGTGAGCTCTCTGACCTTGCTCCCAGTGAGTACAAATACATGCGTCCTGCTGGCAAATCAAGACTAACGCTGGGAAGTCAGTAGCTGCCTGGGAATAGTAACAATTATGGCATGCTGAAAGACAAATGCCTCATCAGCACAGACACAACACGGACACAAACATTAAAGTATGTTTTATTCAGCTGCACCCCAAGCAGGAGACAGACTTATGCAGCAGAGCAATGCTGTCTAACAAACAGCCTAAGGGGGCCGAGATTTAGTGATGGCTCTATTACTAACGCCCTTCTCAGTTTGGGCAGGTTACTTAACCTCCCTCCATGAAATTCAGCAGGGATATATCTTCTGTTACCCATTTACAATGCTGAGCAATAACACTTACCTAATCTGCTGAAAGGTTATGAGGTTCAGATATTTAATATCTAGAGTGTGCTTTGAATTCTCTAAGGGCTTGATCTTGTGCAGTCAATGGGGCAACAGCAAGCACTGCAAATGATATGTACCATTACTAGAGAAACATAAACACCCCAGTTATACCTATCGCAGGGGGTCCTGGACATCAGACATCCTCTCAAAGAGTCATCACTTTCCTACATGTTGCAGGTGTTTGCCCTTCCTAAAAAACAGGCTACAGATGTCAGCGCTGAATTGGAGCATAGTGGGTTTTCAGTGACATAGGAGCATGGTAAGCTGCTGTGTAGATTTGTGTTTCTAAATCAATAGAAGCTTTAGGAAATCTGACCCCCCCAAACTGGTGGTCTCCTGTTTGGAAATCTCCAGGAGTACTAAAGGGAGCACTGTGGTCCCGCCAGGCCAGAGGGTTATAACTGGAAAGCCCCTCCGTGACTCCTGGCTTTCCCAGGCAGGTAGCAGTGGACAAAAATCAAACAGCTGAAGCTGTTTCCACACCCAGCCATCCAGCTCACCCACCCCAGGGCATGGTGGCCCTGGGGCTGGGCTGGCTCTCCCACTTCTGAATCACCTCCTGAAGTGCTGCAATTTTCAGCCCAGTGCACTTAGATGAAATGAAAACCACCTGATAATAACTTGCCATTGCATGTTTTCAGGGAATCTCAGGTGTAAAGTCTACACACAATCAATTTTTATTTCTTTTTAAAGAACAAAACCCTAAGAAAGAGTAAAAGAAATGCTAAGAAAGGGCAAGAAAGTGCAAATGAGGGTGTAAAACTAGCTAGAGTTGGTCTGTTTTGGACAGTCGCAAGGAGCAGTAATGCTGTTTTGAGAATCAAATCTCTCTTCAGCAGACACACAAAGTCCATCCGTGAGCAAGCCAAGTGCAATGCAAATTTCAGAGAGTGAACAAAAAGTGCATTGAGGAGATGAGCAACACTGCTGTTCCTCTGCAAGGGGAAAATACAAATACAGGCATTTCCAGCAAAATGGGTCCAGGGCAGAGCTGCAGCAGGCTGAAGGCAAGACTGCATGGTCAAGGAAAGAAGGGAAAAGAAAAAGGAAAACAGGTGGTGAAAGGATGAAAAGGATAGGGATGTGACATTCTTCCTGGGATGTGGAAAACAGAGGTAAACACACACAGCTATATACAGCAAGCATCCAGAAACAGCAAGGAATTTGCACAGGAAAGGTGAAAGATAAAAAGTGCCAGTGAGCAGAATTCATCCTTGCACCACTGCCAGGTGTTATCAGTAACGTTTCCCTGTTCAGCAAGCAAAGGCGGACGTGCGCTGCTCAGACCTCGCACACTCCTTAGGAGATACGCTTTTATGTGTTGTTTTAGCCTGTAATGATGTCTGTCTCTCTATATTACAGGTTTCAGGCAGTCTCGCAGAGGAGTGGATGATTCGAAATGCTGTAACGTCAGGCAGGGCGTTAGCAATCAGCCCTCAGCATTGGGCACGACCGGCTGTTTGCACAGCTCAGCTGCAGGCAGGCTGCTGCACGCCGCACACGGCATTCAAAGCAAAGCACCGCACTGGGTGCAGGCAGGGGCTCGTCGCTGAAGGTTACGCGTACTGCAAACAGCTCGGTGGGAATACATTACAGCTGGACGGCTTCGTGAAATGCACGCACGAGTGAGAAAACATGCAGCATGTAAGTGTGCATTGAGTGCTCTATGATGCATTTATGCAGATACATTTATAAAAAACAGAGGCACAGACGTATTTATAGAGATATACAGTGTGTGGGGGGGTGCGTGTATATACATACGATGATATGCACCCCACTGAACTTTATGTGCCTACAATTGGAGACTGGTCACACTTGTCTATCACCTTGTATAATCATTAGAGGAAGACCAGTGCCTTCAGGGGGTGATCCGTCTGCCCCAACATAGACATCTCTGGGTGGGGTGAATCATCCACAGTCTCTCCCCGCAGCCTGTTGCGGGAGTTCACACACATAGCTTCCCTAATGTTCAATGGGGTTAATCCCAGCTCTGCACACAGATACACAGAGACAGCTGACTACTGCATAATTATGACTCCCTGACTTCTCATATTAAGTATCCTGTTCTCAATTCTTATCATTCTAATTAATGATAATTGTTTGTGGCAGATGTTTGGGAATGGCCATCAGTTCAGCAAGAGGGAAGGTGCAATTACAATAGTTCACTTTTCAGAACAGACAAATAAATTCTTTTACCTATCTGGAAATACTTTTTGCATCTGTTTTGTTGTGCCTCAAGTAACTCCAAGCTTGAACTCAAAGAAATGAAGTGTGGAGGTTGGATGGCGGACACTGACAGTCCAACAGAGACTTGGATGAAGAGTGCATGTTGGTGACTCAGACTAGAGAAGTGGGGAGATGTAGGAATAAATAAAGAGCTGAGGGGAGGAGGAAAAGAGAGTGCAACTTTGGAAGTAACTGGGACAAAGAAGGGCCTCTGACATAAAAGGGCCATAAGGCACCAGAAAGCAAGGCTCTACACCAGGTACTGAGAGGGGCATTGCAAACAATTAACTCTCATTACTGCAGCTGGTATAAACACACCAGGATTTTGAAATGTAGATAAAAATGACAAATGAAGTTCAAAAGTTTTCCACTTAACCCCCTTCACTCCTGAACAGGACTGACTACTATTCCCTTTTAATTCAGCATGAGTTTAAATTGTACGATGGAGACAGAAACGTCTTCTGCGCATCTATCTTGACAGGTTCAAGGACAAAACCTTGAAAGAGGCTGGACTGAGAGACCAAGAGGGATGTAATTATGTTTTTTCCTTTTGAAGTGTGGTCTCTTAAATTGTGAACTTTAATAAAAGAATGACCGATATTCCCTGGCACTGATGCAACTTGCTCGTATAATTTTTATTTAGGTGGTGTGCATTTGGGTACTTAAGCCTCCCTTTGGAAAAGCCCGTAAGCTTCTACATAAATACACTTCCAGTTGGGACAGCATAAAAGCATGTGACAAATTCAACTATTTATGACAATGGGACCTCACATCTTAAAATCTCCCATGCACAAAGATGCTTCCCTCGGTTAGGACTAATGCACAAAGATGCAAGTCTGTAAATGCTGGCCTGAGTCTTCCCAGAGGGGTGAGTAAGGAGAGCATGGTGGTTTTGTGAACCACTGACCTGAGAGGTCTTTCTTGAACACTGGATGATGCATACTGGACATGCACACACCAGAGGTGTGTTTGGGAGATCAAAAGCTTATTAAATAAAATGCCCCTAGCAAAGCGAGCCTATGAAATTGCTCTTTCTTTCACATTGGCAAAAACTCTCTCAAAAAAAATTAAGAAAACCAGGCCCAAGGAGCCCAGAAGACCTTAAATTGCACTAAACTAATTCCAAGCCTACAGTTAAGAGGGAAATCATCCAGAGAGATCAATTCCAGTGGGCAGCCCATATTTACAGGCAAAACTCAATTTGTTTGCTAACTCACTCAGGTTACCACAAAGGACATCCAGACCCTGCACTTTCATGTTTATGGATGAGAAAAGCCCTGGAAATCTTCCCCTGTATGTCCCACTCTGTTTTTCATTGCAACTTCAAAGCAACCAGACAGGCCTGAGGGGTCGGCAGGCCCATGCTGTAGGATGCGGAGGTCTCATGCCCTTGATGGCCGATACTTTCTGCAGACCTCCCCATACTGCCCAGTCTCCCCTCAAACTCCCGGACAGCCTTTGCCTGCCTGTCACTGCTGCCATGCCCAGTGCAGGAACAACAACACATCAAACCAGCCGAAGTCAGACCTGCTTCTCAGCCATGCAAATCACCGTGCTCTGTCAAGAGACAGTCTGCAACAACAAAACAACAAATGGTCGAGCATTTACACCACTCATTTGCCAGGGCCCATCTGTACTTCACTTTTCCAGGGCAGGTTGGATGGAGAGTCCTCATCTGGCAAAAAAATTACCACAAACTTTGCATCTGAACCTGCCTCCCTCCTCTGCTTCTTCACAGATTCCAGTGGACAACACTCTGTTGTCTCATTTATTCATTTCACTATCCCACATCAGATTTTCTCCAACTTCACCCACATCATTCCAGTCTCATTCCCCAAATTTTTCAAAATTAAACATTTCGTCTGCCTACTCACTGTAGGACTAGCATGGGACATAAGCTATGCACTATTCTTTTATATGAGCAGGAATGAATCTCCCAAAATGACGCTCTTGCTCTACAGTTCTGAACAATTCTTCAGGAGTCAAAACATCCACTGGACAGGGGAAGAAAGGCAGAAAACAGCTAATGCTGCCAAAGAGCTGGGCAAGATCCTACTCACAGGTCACGCTAGAACACGCGTGCACCAGCTTGGCGCTGGGGAGCCAGACTTCTCTAGGAGAGAAAAGGCAAGCAAGGGGGAAGGCAGCACTGACAGCAGTGCAATATCAGTGGCCGACTCCCCGACATATTCCTTGGAGGTGAGCGGCAGGGCACCGCCGAGCCCGGCTGGGCCGGGGCTGTCTGGGCGCAGACAATGGGGTCCCAGATAAGCAGCTTCCAGTGCGGGCAGCCCGGGGCAGGGGCTCCCCCCCAAGTAAATTGCTGCTTTCTCCGCCGTCCGTCTGCTGGGTGAACCCTGACATCCGTCCTCGCCGCTCACGTCGCGGGCAGTTCCTGTCTGAAGGAGGGAGGCTGGGGATGCAGTGGGACCATGCATATTTTAAAGCAAGCCATTTGGCCATCAGCAGGAAGACAGCGTGTTAATTGTTGCACAGAGAGCCTGATCTCATGAGATAAGACTTTAATCACAGCTTCCTTGCCCGGGTGGTGCAGATAGCAGGGGTTTTGCTGGGCCCTGTCACCACTGCCCCCAGCATGCCTCAGGCGCTGCAGTGACCTCTCCCAGTTGTGGATGAACAAACGTCTGACTGGAGCAGTTCTCAGGAATGGAGTTTTTCCCCTCCACCTGCTCCTCTGGCTTTCTAAAAACGGAAAGAAAACCCCACGGGAAAGAAAAGAGGAAGTCGGGGGTTTAAATTACACGCTGACGTGCTCAATACCTCTGCAAAAACTGGGTATCAGTCTTGTGTAGAAATGACTTTTAATCTACTGCCAGAGGATTAATTATCATCAAATCATAAAGTCTAAGCTGGAAAGGAAAGATTAGGTCACTTAACCCTCTTCTCCACACAGCATGCTTTTCTGTCCTGCCATAAATTTCCAGGCTTTCACTCATTAGAGAAACACCCCTGGAAGCCGCCAGTCCATCTCCAGTGCTGCGCAAACCCAAATTTTCCCTCCTGCAGCACAGACGGGCAGGGAAAAGAAGAAAATGCCATCTTTGTTGTGCCTCTCTGCCTGCTGAACCCTTGCATTCATTGAGATTGCTTCAGTCTCAAATTTAGAAATAAAATCCGCATTTATGTGAAGAGCCCTAGCAGGGCAGACTACGCTTACGGTCTTTTCTGATTAAATGAGGCACCAGCACAGTGTATACACTACTCTCAGCTGAAGATTGGCACCACAGCCACCACGGCAGCGCTGGCTGAGGGAGCAAACAGTGGCCTCTGTTTTCACCAGCCCCATTAGTCTCAGTGGTGTTTGGGATGGACCATCTTTGCTTAAAGAAGACCCTCCTTGTGATGAGCTCAGCATAGATTAAGCTCATATCTTAGCAGTATCCATAAGGAAAGGTGCAGCACAGCTGGTGGCTGTGAGCCCCCACCCGGCAGGGCTGCCAGCAGTTACCCAGAGCTCTTACCCTGCAGTACTCGTCAATGGGCTTCAGCCTCTTCACAGCTACATCTCGGACGTGGCTCCTCCGGAACAGGATCTTACCTGGAGAAGGAACAGAGGACAGGGGAGGTTTAGGCGTGCAGCTAGGAGATGGGGTCTCATCCCTGGCTTCCACTTCAGCCGTCCACAGTGCCAGTGGCCAGGCTCTGCAATCCCCTTGCACCCCATGAAGGAGAAATGTCAGCTGTGGAGTGGTTTGCACAGCAGCAGTTTCACATGGCTGCAGCCCCTGATCACTACAAGACATCAAAGCACACTCAGTGTGAGTCGCAGATCCACTTCTGGTCGCTGGAGCAAACTGCAGAGACACTGCAGGGGCAGGTCACAGAGGGGCGGGGGACAATAGCTGTTATGACAAAGGGACTTTTTCTAATTTTATCCTGTAGATAATATAAAAAAATTTGGTTCCCATTCAGTACTGGCGTTATCCTGGAGCAGACCAGTACTAAGTTATGACTCAGTTCCACTTTGGTGCCGCTTTGGCACGTCGGTGCTGGGGCTCCATCTTTGCTCCATTCCTGCCCACCCAACAGCCTCCCACCGCAGATGCTCCTGCCCCGGCACACAGAGGAACCATGCAGCCAGTACACAAGGAAATATAAGGCTGTTGGTGACAGAGACCTTATAAATCTACAGAGGGAAACCAAATAATAAAAGAAAAATAAACAAGCTTTTTTTTTTTTAAAGTGAAAAAATAATAACCTCAGTGTCCTTAATGGATGACATTTCCACAAGTCAGCTAAGATTAAATAAATAGCTGGGTTTTGTGTTAAACTGATTGTAACAAAGTTAATCAAAATAATCCAGGAGCCGAGTTTCCCCCCACACAAGGATGTCATGGAACTGGTATTTTTTTGGCTTGAAGGGATTTTATCTTCATATCCTTTTTTGGTGGTTTTCTTCTCTTTTTCTTTTGTGCTGTATTTCTTTTAATGTATTGAGACAAGAATAAATTATATGTTCTCCTTGTGGTAGAAGAAAACAGTATCTGCCAGCATTATTTAATCCATGAAATGTCTATGTAAAAAAAAACGCTGACATATATACCACCTCCTGCTCCAAACTTATTTTGTCAACAGGCAAATGAGATACTAATCCATAGATCATGGCATAAGAAAATGAACTAGGAGATGAAATCGGACCCAGAATCTGAATATGTGGCTTTGATTTTGTCATGATTATGGAAGTTGAGAGGTTAATGAAATCATAGCCTTTAACAGCCCAGTAGCAGAGGCTCTAAACCCTCCCAGACTCTGCCCCTTTTGGTTGCCTTTTCTCTTCATAGCTGCTAATCTGTAAAGTGTTAAAGCCTTTCGTTTCTGACAGGAAAAAGGGGTTTATCACAGTCCCCGGTTTTAGGAGCAAAACTGGTCAATTGGTTTGTCCTGTGAAGTAAAGTCATCATCTCATAGTGCCATAAATTTCTCTCTCTGGTTCCACACGGTTATCTCACTACAAAGCTGGAGCTGAGCCATGCCTGTAGGATGTGATGCCCAGCAGTAACAGAGCACAGAGCACGTGGGAGGTCTTCAATAGGTGTCCGAGACACTTGTCCGTGCTCGAGTGATTTAACCAATGGCTGTTACATGTCCATCTCCCTGCACTGACACACTGTACTTGTACTGCATAACTGCAGTAAGCCTCTTTTTCTGGGATGGGGCATGGGGGTAACTGTAGAGAACAGACTGCTTCCCTTCTCAGTGCTGCCATGAGAGATCTTTGTATTTCTTTGCAACTTTTATAAATACACTGCAAAGAAAAAGGGGCATTATGGAAACGTTCTCACTTTCTGGCTTTCCTGTTTTCAGTTCAAGCAATGAGTCAAAAGTAGAACCGGTGACCATATAAAAACATAAAGGAACCAAAGACTTAAACACATTAAAGATCTCCTGCAAATGCAATTCAGCTTTCCGAAAAAGACAGTTTACAGGGAGGCCCAGTCTTCAAAGTAACATAATAAATGAAAGACTCAGGCATAAGAAACAAGATAAATATAATAAAGAACGTTATATTAAACACAGAGTGCAAAAAAGACCCCAGGATATGATGAGTCCTCATTCAGTCCTTAAATGGAGATGGAAAATATCAGGATGACTGTGGTGTTCAAATGAAGCCCAAGAGGTGCTTCCATTTTTATCCCTTCAGAAAAAGAGAGATTTTCACTCTGCAATTGGAAGCTAGAAAAGGTTAGATGAGGGCTGTGGGGTAGATCTGTAGCTGCCCAGTCCATGGCATTAAGAACTGAGATCTGGAGAAGGCCAAATAGTTCAGACCAGCATTGCCAAGAAAAAAAGCAAGAAATAAAACCAGAACAGTCAGCAAGTACATCCCATTCTGGTGGGCAGCGAGGACAGACCCTGACCATGCAAATCCTGGGGATGCTTGGGCAGACAGCCTCACTGCTGGGCTACTGAAGCATCTCTAAGAAGGGAAAGCGTCCCAAATGCCCGGTTTCTCCCCTTTTTTGGGAGGAAAGACTGTGCCACCAGACACTTGGCTGAATCCATCACAACCACCTACCAGGAACCAATGCAGATCCAGTATGAGTTATTACTGCTTCCTCCAGTTCTCCCATTTCTACTGTGCTTCCTCAGAAACCAGGAGAGGGCCCATGGGACTGGAACAGGAAGGTAACTTGAGAGACCCAGGGCTGTACACTCATCTACAGTCTCCCACCGGGTGCAACTGGATGCAGACCCCTTTTTCCACTGGTAGTGGAAAGCATTGACTAACAAGGTAATTAGGATCATCCCGCTAGTGAGATAAAGAAATAAACAGCAGGCAGAGAGCAGAGCAGGCCACATAAAAGCCCCCAGCAAGGAAACCTCAGGAGGGTAGTGGAAGCGAGCACCTCACGCAGCGCTAAGGTGAAGCGGGAAGTCCTGGGGTGGCTGGTGAATGGAGACCAGCCCGAGCAATTTCCTTGTGAGGGTGGAGTGCTGGTTTAGGCGCTGCTTGGCTTTTCCTCTGGGTAGTTTCCACATCTCTAAGGAAGGGACCTGATTCTACATGAGTACATACAATGCTGCTTCCTTTCTCAGTGACAAACTGAATTTTACTGCAGCTCTTTTAAACCCCCTCAGGCACCAGCCCCCCATTTGACAGACGGCTGAGCAGCTTGTTGACCGTGCTGTAGCCTGGCTAGGGAGTGAATGGGAAGCCTCAGTCTCGGACGGGAAGCTATAGGCTGCGCAGGATGGTGCCGCCTCGTGCACTTATTTCATTCACCAGTGTTCCAGGCTTGGACCAGGCCAAATGAGGTTGGGCACGTGTTAGGAAGGACTCTGAGGGTGGCAGCACTAAAAAAGAGAGACATGGGGAAGAAAGAAGGCTCCAGCCTGCTGCTAGTGCAGGATGCCTATATTTATTTTTATCCTTTTTTCTTTAAAGAAAATATTATTCCTAGGAAATTAATGCGGATAAGAGGCAAAGTATCAGGTTTAGCATTGTAGGGGACATCTTAAGTCATCCCTTCATCTCTCCATGTGTATATAGATGTAGCCTTTAATTCCACGACCACACACCTTTTCTCCCACAGGACCCCAGTTTCATCCTGTGTCCCCAGCGGGTACACAAAGTGGGAAAAATAAAGCTGTCCAGGAGACCATCTATCTGGCAGCTGCTGATTCTGCAGGCTTAAAGGTATCCTCTGAATATCACCTTATTTCTGCACAACCTAATACTTAAAAGTAGCATAGATTTTAACAGGTGCCACGGACTCTAGGAACAAACAGGCTTAAAAGCATCCCAATTCTCCAGTTTTCTCATTAGCCTATAAGCCTGCACTGAACACACCAGAAGGGTCTACACTCTCATGCCCTGCAATGGTCAGTGATGCGGTTTGTGCAGGTTAGAAGCCCAGCTCTATTGCTTGCTGACACTGTGGAGCATGGTCTGAAGGCAGGACAGCACCAGGCATGCCTAGGCAGAGAAGCACTAGAGGTCCCCAAAGGGATGCCTAACAGGAGAGTCCAGGCTTTTCTCTTCAAGGAAGGGGAATGAACATTATACAGCTCCTGCAATCACAGCAGAGGCCTGCTGTCACAGCAGCGACTGCTCGAGACTGGTGGTTTGTAAGCTCTAAGACAACCATGAAAACAAATCTCCTAATTACACCTTTCACTGCAAAGGAAAGGTGCTGGGTATCTAGGCCTTGAGACCTTCTATAGATGTCCTCATGATCTTCCCACCACTGCATCAGTGGCTCAGCCCTGAGCTGCTAGCATCGCTGCTCTTTGAAGCCAGGCAGTTGGGTGGGAGCTTTGGCAGGGGCAGCAGGGAGGCAGGGAATTTGATGTTTTAGCTCCTTTCCAAATCTACTAGGGAATGGATCCATCTCTTTTTCTTACTGTCTGATTGCTGAGCTTGATTCTCCTTTTAAGTGATGTCTGGGTGACGGATTGATCTAAGGACATGGGTTGTTTCATGCAAGGACAGTCTCTCTGTCAGAGGTTAGGAAGAGCCCAAACACACTGTAAAAGGGGCAATGAACAAATGCATATTTACATTTAATCTTCTACCTCAAGTACAGTCAATGCACTTCAGAGGGCTCTACATGAAGCAAACCATGTGATAAATATTCAGCAATAGAAAGCCTGAATACTAATGGGTGTGTTAAAAATACTGTAATGTCTCATCTGATTCATGTTTAAAAAGGCATGCTGCCTCCAACTATAGAAGCTACAGTTGTGGAAGCTCCATCAATCAGCTGTCTCCTAAAAGCAGGAAACAGCTCTTGTTTCTGCCTCTTTATGTTGTTATTGTTACTGTGCTCTTGGTTCTCTCCTCTTTTTACCTGAGAACCTGAGAGATACCAGGTCTGTATATGTACTGCCAAGCAATGTGTTCAACTTAAGATCAAATTCTCAGAGACAGTCTGCTTACAAGACGAGGTCAGACTTTTTGCAGTTACACTGGGGTTGCACCAGTGAAAGAGAGAAAAGAATTTATTCCTAGTGCAGTTACAGCTTCTTCTTTTGGGCCAAGCAGCTTCCTCCATTGTAATTAACACCACTTCATGGCTAAAGTATTTTTATGAAGGCTTGTACTCTTTACACATAGCTGTTCTTATTACCTTTATTCACTGAAGAAGTATAGATGTGCAATCGGATATGACCCCTCAACTCATTTACACTGTGAAATCCATCCCAGAGTCCTGCAAGAAAAGTCTCAGGCACCTGTCATCCAATGTAATTCCGAAATGGAGCATTTCAATATGCACTGCCACCTTGCAATGTAAAATATATAACCTAACAGTACAAGACTATGGGATAGAAGAACAATTTTACGTTTCTCATGGACATACATGTGATTACCAACCAGATGGCAATCTGACAATGGCCAAAAAAGAGGTGTGTTCCTTATAAAATAATGTCTGTCTTTCACACGGGGATCCCAGTTTCCATGGATTGTTTCATCCATGATTTCCTGGAGTCAGTCTCCCTGACTGACTCCCTCTCCTGTCAGGCTCCAGTGCCAGGGTCCTAACACCGATGGCATTTAATCCTGACAAAGAAAGGGGAGGGAAATGATTCATACTGTTTTCACCAGTGGGAGGGGGAAGGACTTTCCTAATAAGTAGAAACTCGTGACAGAGTCAGAACTGTTGGCCGAACTTGGCTGCCAAAGAGCCTCAGTTGATAAAGGCCTTTGCTAATCAGCAGGAATTACTATGGAAGGTGACAAGAGGTGATGGAGACAGATGGAGCAGCCAGGAAAGCCAACACAAGCAATAATAATATTGCCCTGAGACATGTGGGGGACAGAGGGTGTCCTTCTGTACTCGGATCCTGTTTTTGATGTGCAAAAGCTGCAATGTTAAAGAAAATCACTGAGAAGCAGTAAGGCATGGGAAATAACATGGCTTGATTACAAATGAATATCGCTAGGAAGAGAAAATTTCCTCCATTCGAACTGATACAGCAGAATATGCCCTTATGTGAATAATTACAAGGGGAAACCAAAGACAGGCAAGAGATGAGGCTGGACTGCCCACCAGCAAAGAGCTCCTACCTCTGAACCTGGCTGCTTTCTGCTGTTTATAGGGTTGGCTACCTATACCCCGATGATAATAGTACCAGCTCTAGAGAGACTTAACTAGTACAAACTATGGGAATTCAAGCACCAGGCACAGCTGGAAGAAGGAGAAAAGATGTTAGCACTGACACTGAAATTCAGCAGTGACAGATGGGGGCCACAGGGTGCACATCTCAAGCTAACAGCTCTGTTACTGTTTGTACAATGTTCCACATAAGCCAAGAGCTACTTCATGTTGCTCTGTGTCCTGCTGCTATCACCCAAACAACCTGCTGCTCCTGTAATGTCTTCAGATGCCCCAGCTGCAAATTTCCCACCTCTCCAAGGCAAGGCAGAAATCATGATGCAGGCAAACTGTGCATCATTTGGTCTAGGATGGGAAGGCAAAAGTGCTATGAAGTTGTCCTTTTGTTTTTCTTACTGTGGTATGGCTTCCTGTACATTGGTCTGTACACACCAGCAAACCCACAAAGACCCACTGCCTTGCTTAAAGCAACTTCACTGCCAGAGTATAACAAAGTAAAGCATCTACCTCACACAAGAGGATCTCAACTTGAGCACAAGTCCACAGATCCCTTCAAACTGAGCTTCCCACTCTGTGAATGATTGCAAAGTGCTGGGGTGTGAAGTCTTAGTTTCTGTGGTGAAATCGCTGCCTTCTTGAACTGCACAGCTCAGCTTCTCCAATGTGGAAAGTGAACTCCTCTGTAACTACCGGTTGTAAGTGCTACATGAGAATGCAAAGAGCTAACTGCTTTTAATTGCAGAAAGCAGTTTATCAGAAGGGAGAAGGAGAATGGTATTTACACCTGCAACCAGCAAACACCAGCAACTCCCTCACCTGGAGGAAAAACCTGATGATAATTCAGTCCCACAAATATGGGGAGCCAAAAGAGGGCCACGTTTTCAAAACATCTGAGAAACACTGCCTTAGGAAACAGCAGGGCTTCCTCACACAGAGGATGCAGGAGTGTCCCCCTCTTTGCATATAGGCTTTGCTACACCACAAACAAAAGGCACAGAAAAACAGGAAAGCTTATGCAGATCCAAAGCATCTCCCTTGTCTATGCATACTTCTCCCCTAAGATAAGAATCTGAACACTTACACATCCACTGCACCCATAGTTTCTTTGAATATCCTCTGAAAAGATCTGTTTCCAAATTTTCAGGACCAAATCATCTAACATATGGGAGCATATCAGGGCTTAAATAACAATCAAACTATCAAGACCTTATACTAAATTGACAAAAAATATGCCAACCACTACATCTCATCACTTGTGCTGAAACACTTGGCTTATCTTCTGTATCAGCTGACATCAGTGTCCTGCTTTCACCCAGGTAGTTAGTGGCTCCTAACCTGTGATGTCCAAATCACCAGTGGTCCACAGACAGCCTCCTTGGCCAGTGTGGGAATTAGGTGGATCATTGTTCGGTGGTCCAACAAGTTTGGGAACCAGCAGCCCCTGTTCGTATTATGTATTTGCTGGTCAACATGCTCGTACCATCCAAGCTACTCCAGCTCCTGTCCTGCAGAGTGGAAAAAGGCAAGAGTCTCAAATGCCTCTGTACCATATTTTTCACGGAAATGCTCTTCCTGAAGGGCTAGACCATGCCCCTGTTGCTACACTAACTAAACTCTTCCTATGCTCTTTCAAAAAACACACTAAGTACCATCTGGCTCACTGAGGTCTGTTGAAGCCAACAAGAGTCTTTCCACTGACACTGGTGGTATGGACCATCAGGAAAGGACCATATGGTCCCAGCTCAATCTTTTAAAGCCTTAATGAATTGAGCCTATTAAAACATTTCCATTGTCTTTTAAGCTCTTATAAGACTTGTCATTAAAGCATTGGTGTGACACTAAGCTAGAGACACCACCCCACAGACACTGGGCCAGCACCAGCCTCACCGACAGGGAGCCTCTGAGCTACATCCACCTTTCACATGCTTGTGCAAGGTCGAAGACCTTGTAGCAAGGTCACTGGAGGGAGGTGGATTTGCACCGCACGCTTGCCAAACTACACTGGAAAAGCATAGTAAGGTCCTAGCCACATCCTTTGGCGTGACTGGCAATAACACTGCCTGGGAGACTCCACCCTTATGCTGGTTGAGAACCGGAGCTGTGAATAAAATAATATTTGCACTCACACCATGTAGATCAAAGTCTTTCATTGTTATTACTAGGAGGTAGGTCTTGCAATAACTCAGTGCTACAGCATATACTCTTACAGGAACATTGCAGGTAGAAATTGAGGGGTAGGGAAATGAAGGTGACTTCACAAGATCACAAAATGAGCACATGCTAATGACAGCAATAAAGTCAGTCCGTAGATCCCTCTGCTATAGAGGGATGTAGAATGAAACTGGAGATGTAGAGATGTAGAATAAAACTACATCTAAATTAACATTTGGGGCCAGAAAATCCTCCTTCTTAAACATGTATTCCAATCAAAAACAAATCCTCAATCTCTGTCACAAAAGAGGCAAAATTCTCTCCTATGGAAGACCTCATTTAAGTCAGCTGCCAGGTATACATGTACCACATTACAGGAGGTGAAATTCAGCACTCAGATTGGCAGGGACACTGCTTCTCAGAGCAGCTGTGGTATTTGGAAGGCACCAATTAACACAAAAATTAAACAAACAAACAACTCGGTGGCAAACATAACTAGGTGTCTGTGCTTGTCAGAGACTGGAAATCAACATCTAGGGTTTCAGAAAGCAGTATTTAGAAATAAAATCCCCTGCGCTTTACAAAATAGAACACTGTTCTTTCTTTCCAAAGGGAAGTGCTCTCCCAGAGTCCTCCAAGCTAAGCCTCGGACTAGTTTTAAGCTGAATTTTCAGCAGACTAAGACACGGAAGCAAGCCATCAAACAACAACCAGACCAAAGCTGGCCAGCCTCTGAGGTGGGACGCTCATCTGCAGACCACGACACCATCTCAAACCAAAGGCATTGTTCTCTGGTTCCAGACACATCTTTTTAATGTGACTTACTTTTTTGTGCCATTAAGACAAGCTGCTGTTGATTTCAAAGGTGCAAGAGTGAGCTTGATTGCTGATTTGCGTGTGTGTATGGGAGAAGAGAGAAGGGCACTTCTACTTCCAGCACACGTTTGGGGTCTGACCATGCTCACACCTGTTTGCGACGACTCCGAGGCCAGACCCGCACACCTTCCCCTGCCTCCTCCATGCTCACAGTGCAATGACACAGCTGGGGTGTGCGATCTGGCCACACTGCCTGACAAAGCAGCTTCTGGGTCAGGCCTGTGGCCAGGTCACCCAGCAGCACCTCCTCTTTAACACCTGATCATGAAGCCACCCCTCCCTGGCTACCGGATGCATGGCTAGCCCGCTGCTCGGGGCCTGTGCGAGCCCCAGGTTAGGTGCTGGCCACGGCGACCCAAACGGATGCGTGCGGCCCGCACCGACACGAGCCAGCCTGCGGTCACTCGGCCTCCTGGGGACAGCAAAGATCCCCCCAGTTGCTCCGCATCGGCTGCACAACTGATGCATGCGGGCAGCTACCATGGCTCAGCCAACACACAGGAACAGGGAAATAATTTTATAATTATTTGTCAGATAAGCGGCCTCCTTTACACACAGCTGTCCCACGTGTGAGCACTTCAGACATTTCCAGCTGAGGTCATCTAACCCAAAATACGCTCACGTGTGACTCAGCGCCAGCAGCGCCTGCTAACGCCATGCGAGAGCTGAGATTCATCTCCCTGAAAAATCAGGCCATTCTTCTGGATTCCTCCGCATGCAAGTAAATTCACTGCTTATGGGTGCGAAAGCACCGCCGAGAGACACAGCTGCTGTCCTAGAGCTTCTCCTGGGTTCAGCAAGGAGCCTGCGTCCGAACACAAGAGAAAACAGGGCTGTCAAGTATCAGCAGCTTCTCCCACCAAAAGCTGCAGAATAAAAGCCTCTTTCAGGGATTAACACTGTAACCAATTACTCGCCCCTTGAAAGGAAAAGTGCCTTCAGCCAAGGAGACAGCAGGACCCTAGGCCTATGCATGCTCTCGTTTCCCTTTAATGGTTAATATGTCCTTTTTACTGCCCAGGGAGAAGAAAAAAAGGTGAACTGGAAACTAATGTTTTGTTATTCTTTATTTTTAATAAGGATCACTGGGCCAGCAGCATAAAAACATAAAAATAACCCCAACTTTATTGCTAAATTAAAGCAAAAACAGTAAAATGAATAGGCACAGAAATCTGAATTAGGAATGTGAGCTGATAATTACTCTTTCGGGCCCTAATTAATTGCATTTGAAGCCACGGAGACACGGGGCAGCCAAACTGGACTGACTGCTAACAAAATACACACCACCAAACAAACTGGTCTTTCTCCCTCTGTGCCACCACACTGGAATGGCACCTCCCCAAATGCTGTTTGCCTTTGTATCCTGGTGCGCAGTGCTATGCAGGTCTGGCCAGAGATATAAAGTCCCACTATTGTGTACCTCAGATAACCCCTCTGGGGTGGTCCAGCCTGCAGACATGTGGTCTCCAAGTACAAGGTCGAAAATGGACAGATGTCATCTCCTCCATTTCTGGGTGGAGAATTACCATCCATGTGCCTATCTGCTATAATTCAAGAAAGCAGTTTCACTGATTGTTATAACGCACTGACAAGTGACAGAAAATTTAGTCCACTTTGTTGCAATGCTGTAAGAGTGTTAATTTGGTTGGGTTGAAGATCTAGCTGTAGTCCACCTCCCTGTCTGCAAGAGTGGCCAGTAAAAGATGAGGAAGAAATTCAGGGATCAGGAGACATATAATGGGATCCGTCTCCTGATATATACTCCCCATTCCCACACATCAGTTGTTAGACTTCTTTGGAATTAGAAAATAATTTTTAATAACCACTGTTGACTTCATCCTAGAAAAATTGCTCTAGTACTTTTGAACCCACGGATACTGTGGTCCCTATGGAGACCTCTGGAAATAAATTTCATAATTTAATCACATGGCATGAGATTACATACTCCCTTTTGTTCACTTTAAGCTTGCTTTCCAAATTTCACAGGCTGCACCTGGTTTTTGCATTCTGAGAAATAAAAAACCATGTCCTCATCACTCTCTCAAATCCTTCACGATTTCACAAACTTCTATGCTATCCCACCCATCACCTCTGTTCCAGATTGAAGACTTCTCATCTATTTACTCTCCTCATACAGAAGCCAATTCACCTCTGTAATCACCTCTGTCATCCTTCTCAGCACCTTACTTTATTACACTTTTCTTTAGAGGCAATGACCAGAACTGCACATGGTATTCACGATGTGGGGAAATCATGGATTTCCGCAGCTGAAGCTCTGTGTTTTGTTCTCCATTCTTTGCCTAATTCTTTCTAACATCACATTTGGCTTTCTTACTGCTGCTGACTATTGAGCTGTATTTTTTGTGGAAACATCCTCAGACCTACTGAAATCTCATTCCTGGATTGCAATGATCCTTTTTTTTTTTCCCCTCCACAACACTGCTTTGTACTTACCAACACTGTACTGCCTTTCTGCCATCAATACCATGAGATCCTCCTCCAGCTTTTTGCAGTCAGCTCCAAATTTGAATATCCTAATTAACTGTGTGACCAGCTAAGTTAGTGATATCACTAACACCCTCTTTTGCAGAACCTGGGTTGAACAGCACGGATCCTAGAATAGCTCCTTCAAGAATCCTTGCTGGTAAAACCAAGTTTCTTTCTGGATATGAAGTTGTTAAGTCTTCACTGCCACAAGATGCATCATTTTAAACTGTGGGCTCATTTGTACCTATTGACTTTCAATTACCCATTTAAAAAACTTTCCTGTAACAATTTTAATTTCAAGTGTCAGAAACCTTGAGTCCCTGAACCTCCAGGTGAGGGCTGGGGGAGCAACTGTAAGTGTAGAGCAGGTTTGAGACCACTTGATCAAACTGAATAGGTACAAGTCGATGGGGCCCGATGACATGCATCCCAGGGTCCTGAGGGAACTGGATGATGTAGTTGCCAAGCCACCCTCCATCATATATGAAAAGTCCTGGCAGTCAGGTGAAGTCCCCGGTGACTGGAAAAGGGAAATATCACTCCCATTTTTAAAAAAGGTAGAAAGGAGGACCTGGGGAACTACAGACCAGTGAGCCCCACCTCTGTGCCAGGGAAGATCATGGAACAAATCCTCCTGGAAGCAATGTTAAAGCACATGCAAGATAAGGAGGTGATCCGAGACAGCCAGCATGGCTTCAACAAGGGCAAATCGTGCCTGACCAATCTGGTGGCCTTCTGTGAGGGAGTGACTGCATCAGTTGACAAGGGAACACCAACCGATGTCACGTACCTGGACTTCTGTAAGGCCTTTGACACAGTCCCACATCACACCCTGGTCTCCAAATTGGAGAGAGATGGATTTGAAGGGTGGATAAGGAATTGGCTCAAAGGCCGCACCCAGAGAGTTGTAGTCAACAGCTCTGTGACCAGGTGGAGGCCAGTGATGAGTGGTGTCCCTCAGGGGTCTGTCTTGGGACCCGTGCTGTTTAATATCTTTATCAATGACATAGACAGTGGGATCGAGTGCACCCTCAGCAAGTTTGCAGATGACACCAAGCCAAGTGGTGCAGTTGATACACCAGAAGGGAGGGATGCCATCTAAAGGGACCTGGACAGGCTTGAGAAGTGGGCCCGTGTGAACTTAATGAGGTTCAGCAAGTCCAAGCGCAAGATGCTGCAGGTGGGTCAGGGTAATCCCAGACATGAGTACAGACTGGGAAAAGAACTCATTGAGGGCAGCCCTGAGGAGAAGGATTTGGGGACTCTGGCGGACTAAAAGTTCGACATGAGCTGGCAGTGTGTGCTTGCAGCCCAGAAGGCCAACTGCATCCTGGGCTGCATCAAAAGAGGCATGGGAAGCAGGTCAAGGGAGGTGATTGTCCCCCTCTACTCTGCCCTTGTGAGGCCCCATTTGGAGTACTGCATCCAGGTCTGGGGCCCCCAGCACAAGAAGGATGTGGACCTGTTACAGTGGGTCCAGAGGAGGGCCACAAGGATAATCAGAGGGCTGGAGCACCTCTGCTACAAGGAAAGTCTGAGAGAGCTGGGGATGTTCAGCCTGAAGAAGAGAAGGCTCCAAGGAAACCTCATTGCCGCCTTTCAGTACTTAAATGAAAGCTTAAAAAAAGATGGAGAACGACTTTTTACTAGGGCACATAATGATAGGACAAGGGGGAATGGGTTTAAACTAAAAGAGGGGAGAGTTAGATTAGATGTTAGGAGGAAATTCTTCAGATGGTGGTGAGGCACTGGAACAGGTTGCCCAGAGAAGTTGTGGATGCCCCATCCCTGGAGGTGTTCAAGATCAGGTTGGATTGAGCCCTGGGCAACCTGATCTAGTGGGTGGCATCCCTGCCCATTGCAGGGGGTGTTGGAACTAGATGATCTTCAAGGTCCCTTCCAACCCAAGCCATTCTATTCTATGATTCTATGAAACCAAGGGTTATTGTTACTATCCACAAACATCAAAGTATCCATCTTTAAATGAGGCTCCAATATGGCAGAAAATAAGCTTACAGCTTATGTCAGTCATACATCAAATAACAAGAAAGACTGTTAATATAATTATCTTCTTATTGCTATTTTGGGAGGCACAGTAGGTTTTGATGGAGCTTGCAGTAATAGGATCTCTTATGCCATAATTTACAAGCACGTCTGTCTTGAACAACTGTCCACATGGGAAATTAATCACATTCTGCCTAATGGGAGGAAAAATATCCCTTTGCAGTTTGAATTGGATTTGCCATGGTCAATTGGATGTGGGACTCTTCTTTATCCCTAGTCATAATCTGAGGTGTAATGTTGCCGTTCAAAATTTACTGTGTTAGACTCCAAAGATGGAGATACTTCACTGACTGGTGATACTTTTATGCAGCGCCCACCTGCTCACAATGAAACAAGTCAAATATACCAACACAGCACAGCCTAAAAATTGGATTGTGGCATACGTATTGTAGATAGTTATTCCAGAAACAACTTCCCAGTAAATTTCAGTTACAGTTTCTGTATAGTCCAAGCGTACTTTGGCATTACTTCTGTGATAGAGAAATACTCGACCCAGATTTTGGAAACAGGCAACACAACATCTGTCCCCTCAAGTGGACTTACATAGATCACCTGGAGCCAGGCCAGGACGAAACAGCTGAGTGCAGGTTTTGCTTGGGCCTGCACTCAGTGACAAAGCTCAAGCCACCATTTCACAGACCCACATTCTGATTTGAAGGCGCAAAACAAATTCCTGGGTCGCATAACCACCTAAAGTGTTCATGGTCCTCCCTCTGACATGTACCCACTCCTTAGTCAATTCAGCTAAGGCAGTGGGTAACATACTTGAAATCACAACTCTAGCAGAGCCAGTTGGTTCAGCAGTGCAAGACCTCTCAGCAGAGCCACTGCCCATCTGAACGTGCTCCGGCTGGGCACAAGGTCCCTGGAGATTTGATTGGATGCTGAATGTCACTAAACACTGGGGCCACGCTGCAATTCTGAATGATACGTGACAAGGTATTAACACCAGCTCAAGGACTGACAGGTCTCATTCAGGTACATAAGGCAGGTGTTTATTCCTGCAGGTAAACTCCTGCAACACACCACAAGGAATTGAATACACGGTCCCCTATGTGCCAGGCTGATGACAAATCTGGAGGCTGGCTGTTCTTTATTTCTCCATGGGGACTCAAGACTGAACTGTTGAGACATTGTGGCTGACCTTCCCTAAATTTTTTTACTGAGATCATTTGCAAAACATCAGTTCAGGTTTGAATTTTAATCCCTTCCTCTCTGCCCACCAAATGCAGGGTGCAGAGAGAATGTCTTGGTGTCGATTCATCTCTACTGTGTATCTCAGAAAAACACTTCTGCTTGGAAAACCCCAATTCTGCTTTTGGTTCCAGTGGAAAAGGGGCAAGAGAAAGAGTCAGAAAGGGTGAGGGAAAATAAGCCAGAAAACTAACACTTCAGCTGGCACCAGAGATAAAGAAGGTGTTTGCAGGTAGCAGGAATGGAAGCCAACAAGATGTGTGTCTCTGGGATCCCCTGACTTTGCCATTAAGAAGCAGAATAAAAAGTTACTCAATGTTCCTTTAAGGCTGAAAGACTAAAGGAAAACAGGATGGCTTAAAGTAAAAAGGAGTAATCGTATGACTGGAAACTATGAGTGCCCCTAGCCAAGCACCCAAAGGAACTGAGTAATGTTCATTAGTCAGTGACTTTATTGGTACTTGGGACTTTCAACTGCTGAGCAGGATTTAGACTGAAAAGATATTCTGGGGTATGCTACTCTATTTATGTTTGGACGGAATTCAGCCTCACCCCATGTAACATTTTTCCATGGCGATTTGAGCAGAAAAAGCCCTCACTTTTTTCCCTGGGCAGGGTAAGAGCGGGTCCCTTCTTGGGCTCAGCACAGTGGAAAGGGAGAGGGGAAACGTCACTTCCCAGCCAGTGGTGTGAGGACAGAAGGAACAGGATGGAGAGGAGCAGGCCTTCTGCAAGGAACTTGAAGGTATTTTCCAAAATATTTATTCCCAGAGCAGAAACCCACCATCCCAGACACTGTACAAACACAGGGCAGCCCAACATTAATTGATTCACAATCAAAATGCTCAGTTCTACTGTGGCTTTTGAGCAAGCAGAGAGGTGCTGAGCACCTGAATTAACACTTGGCACCTGTTAAAAATAAAAACCAGGTCATATGCCGAAACTACCCAATTGCAAGAAATACAAGAAATACTCAACATTAAAGGCTGACCATCCAGCAGCTTGGTGATGTTGCAATTGCCACAGCATTGCTGGGTAAGATTCAGCAACTAGTAAGGTTCAGCGTAGAGGGATGGGGAGAGAAGGGAAGCAGGACCAGTGGCACCCAGCAGCCCAGGACAGCAGTAGAGCCTTCTGCTGCACTCACTTGCAAGAGACACAAATTGTTACCTGCCATGTTACAGTAATGTACGTTGTTGCAAATGGATTTGAAAGATTAGGCTTCTTCCTTAAAAGAAGGTCAAAGAGAAATAAAAAGCATTTCTTGTAATTGCACAATCATTGCTCTGTGGCATGAGACCTTCTGAGTGCAATACTCGTAAATGTACACTTCAGAGAGCACATTCAACTGAGGGACTGGTGATGTGACACAAACGATGGTGGTGCCACTTACAAATCAGAGGGGTGTTTTCCAGAACTAATGGGGTTTGGATTAAAACCCTAGAGTAGTTTAGGAGAACACTGGATGTTGAGAAGTTTCTACTACTGGGTGGACTACAATTCTTCTTCTTAAGGCCAGCCAGAAACTACTGGCACTTCATGTCTAATTACTACACACTCTGAATTAAACTTCATCCTTGACTCTTATCACAGTAGGGCTCTATACAACCAAATCACAGAAATAAGAGACCAGCAAATCCATTGCTCTGATTCAAGGTACAATCAACTTCATCTATGCCACTGCTGAAGATATTTGTTTAACCTGTAGTTATAGACCTCCAAAGATGGAGACTCCTCACCTCCTCAGGCAGTCCAAATCCAACTTCACCTCTCCAATGCATTACAACAAGTTAGGAGGATGCACATTTAGCATATTTGGGACAAAAAGAAAAGTTTAGGTTTGATTTACCACTGTGTTTCCCCCATTCACATGGTCTAAACCCATGGTTTCAATAAATCTACCTTAGCACACACTCAAGTAATGGTCAGTTCCAATGACTTTGCTCTCCAAGACGATCCTGACATGATGAAGAAGGGACATGGTAATGAGCAGATCAACAGGGAGGCAAAGGATTATGCGCAATAAGCCTGAGCACTGTTTACAGACCTGATCCAGAGTGTAGGGGAATTAAAAGGACTCTTCCATTCACTCACTGATGTGGGGTCGAGCCTTAGCTTCTGCATACATGTTGGGCATTTCATAAGTATGCGCTTTCCAGCATAGTTTCCTTGTTTTACCTTCTCTTCAAGAAGAGTCATTTGAATCCCAAGGAGATCTTTAAACCACTCTGAGGTAATACACAAATCTTCTTTCAAGTACCTTCTTTTTCATGTTATTTACCCAGAAAAAGTACCAGACTACTCTTTTTCACAGGTATTTCTTTTGTAGTTCAGCAAACTTTTTTGATTTTTCTTTGGATAACACTATTTTCCACATAGTTTATTTTAATTCACAATTTATGAATTTATGTTCATGTGCTAAGAGGACAAGACAGGTACATTTCAGCTATTGTATTTGATTTTAATTATATAACTGGTACTTGAAAAAGAGGGCACTGAAATGACCATTCTGAAAATACACACAATACAAAGAATCCAATTTACGTCTGATATTTTTGAAGGCATACAGAACATTATCTTTAAGGACATGCAGAGCGATCCCCTGCACTTAACTCTTCAGACAGCTCAGCTGCCTGGGAGTGAATCAGGAGGGTCACTCCTGAGTCAGCCCGACAAGTCAGATTGCTTTGGATCATCTTATAACCCCCAGGAAACCTACATTAGTAATAAATCACAGACTAAGCCCATAGCGCCTGTGATTCCTCAGGGAATTTCAGGCATCACAAAAGCTGCAAAGAAAAACTCTTTCTTGGCCCTCTCAAGGCATTGCAATAAAGAAACACTGTAGAAAGGGAAGTGCACATTTCCAAATGCAAAAGGCATTAATGAGAGTTGAGTCTGGCCCCAGCACTAGCACAAATGAAAAGCAAACTGACATCAGAGATGATGTCTCATTGCTGGGAGTGAGAACATAGCTTGGATATACCACACGGAGATTAGAAACACATGCAGAATCAGTGACCCTCTGGGGAACAACAGCCAGCTTCAGGCTACAGAGGAGAGAAAAGGAAAAAAGAGGAGCCTGGAGGGGATGGCCCCCTGTTCAAGTGCTGGCACTGAGATGGACCCAAAGGACTTCAAAAAGGGACACAAGCACCCACACTGGCTAATTTGCAGCACCACAAGGCCCTATGTGTGGCTCATGGGGGTCAGGAAGCCAAGAGAAGCTGTGTCCCTGTGCTGGAAACAAGCAACATCCAAGAAAGACGGAAGCAAGAGACAAAAGTTAAGGAGACTGAAGACGATTATCCCCCCTCCCCAAGGAGCCAGTAGTAAATAGAGGTTTCCCTGCAAGCATATTGATGCTCTTGACATTCAGGATAACAGCTTTCCTTCTGTTGTATTAAAATAGCTAACCAGTTCAAAACAAAAGTCAAATTTCCAAACACACACATACACACACACACACACAAACACGCACTGGAAACACATTGACACTTCAGAAAACAGGAGCCGGGGTCAGATGACACTTGGGCTCTTCTGAAAATTTCCTGCTGGAGTCTTTAGCTCAGTAAAACTATCCTGAAATAATTCAAACACACCAGGCGGAAAAGCCAGCTGCTTCCCTGGGTCAGCCTGAGACTGCTCTTGAGATCGTTCACTTGCCTACCTAAAAGCATCGCGTCTTGGGAAGGTGGCTTTCACTGGCTTCCCCAACATCTGTAGCCTAGAAAAAGCCCAGCCTGTGATCCCCATATGCCAATGGGAGGTTCCTACACCCTGTCTGTATCAGCCCCTGTTTGCACGAGGCTGTGTTTTATCAGCCTGGAGCAGGGAGAAAAGCGAGTAGTTCGCCCTGCTGTGTATCTGTGCTGCTCTCAGCCCTGTACCCAGGTGCTTTTATGGTGGTCCCAACGTCACAAGAAACCATGCCTTATGCAGCCTCCTGTAAAGCAAGCTCTTGTGGGAAAAAGGCCGGGACTGGGTTCCCCTGGTCTCGCCTCACGCTGTCCTGTGAAAGCCACAGATCACGCTGTGTCCCCACGCCAACCCTCAGCCCTTTGATGCCCACACTTAGCCTCCCTCCCTGCCCCAGCCACCCTCCTGTCCTCCAGACGATGAAGCAGCAAGCCCACCTCTCTTGGTTGTATTATTGCACACAGCAGCAGCCAAGAACAATTTTTTTCCTTTGCAAAGAAACCAATTCACCATAATGCAGTAATTTAACTGTCCAGTAATTAAAAAGTCTAAGCTCTAACTCGCACTTCCATGCATTTACTCAGAAAGGAGGAAAACCAACAAAAACACTCATAGCCATCACCAGAACCACCCCTGTGAAAGTCCTAAATCCCTATACTGCTTTAATTAAAAGCGGATGAATAGCAGCCTAGAAACTTTTAAGAGAAATAAAGTCAATCTATAGGCTTATAAAAATAAAACAGGAGGAGGGAAACAAACACAAAAATCCTGCCAATTTTAGGGCTTACCAGAGGATTACAACATCTGGCCTCTCTTTTCAAGAGGAGGTGAACCAGGGAATGGACGGTATTGACAGGACAAAGCCACCGCACGGAGCGAGCATCGCGCGTAGGGAGCTGGCGGCAGGAGCAGAGGAGCAGAAACCAGCACTCGGAGACACCACCCTCGCCGGCACGGCTTTTCTTTGCGGCTGCCCAAAGTAACGTTCCTATAGCTGACACCACAGAACGAAGGATCTGGTCTAATTGCGAAAGAAAGGGGCCCAGGGGGAGAAAATCCTGCCAGATGATGAGTATAGCTGACCTCCAGTGAAACGGAGAACAACTTGATGAGGAATAATCTAATCCATAAGAGCAAAGTATTTATCATTACTGTTACAGCAACAGACCACCCTGCTCCAGGGGACATCTGCAGACAGATGTGAACATGGAGGCTTTTAAACAGTGATAAAGGCACCGGTCTGTCCTAGGTAATTACAGAAGGTCTTTACTGCCACAGTACTTGAGTGCTGCACAATGTTTTATGGATTTATTCCTTTAACACCATAGGGAGATGTGGCAATTCTCATTTGTCTCTTTTCTTTGCCCAATAAAGAAGTGCAATGAGACCAGGGGTAGATCTGGACCTCCTATATCCCACCTGTGCCCCCAGATCTTCTGTTTCCTCTTTGTAAACACCTGCTGCAGTGGGAAAAACTGGGAATGAGTAGTGGGCAGGACTAATGACTAAATGTGGATTTAACTGATGATTTCCAATATCACCCTGTACAATTGAGGGAGGGAGAGAAGCCAAATCTGAGCCCCCTGCGTGGGCTGCAGCCCCAGCCAGCCTTCCCCTTGCTCCCACGCGCCTGGGAGCAGCCCGCACACGGCGAAGTCGTCTCCGGGGCTTCATGGGAGCAGCATCCACACACACCCAACGTGCACACACAGAATGAACCAAAATGGATTGTTTTTCCACTTGGGTGAGAGAAAATTAAAACCTTGTGAAAGTCATTTTTTCTCAGAAAGAAAGCAAATTGACTTTGCTTAGCTTTACTACGTCTTAGCTTTCTTATCAGTTAGATTTCATTCTTAAGTCTTTTTAAAACCTACTGTCATATAATCTGGCAGCCACAGTGATGGGCTTTATATAGAAAAACACAGGGAGAGGGTTTTCAAAAGCACTCAGACCCGCTGTAACTGCTCCTGCTCAAGTTAACAGTAAATCCAATGATACTACTGGGAGCAGAGGTCAAGGCTGAGTAGGCTTGACACTACAGAAACTTATGGGTGGGATTTTCAATCTCTTCAAAAATGATTACTAATAACAAAGTATATTAAAAATAGAGAGCTGAGTTGTGACCCTGAAAATATTTACATATGTGCCTAGCTCACAGCTTGACAGTAATTATGAGGGGCTGATTTCTCTCACTTTCTCTAATGTAAGCCAGGAATAAGGGTCCAGATGTTTGTGAAAAACCTTGGCTCACAGAGAGAGCCAACTACAGCGATTTTGGTGGAACTGCTCAGGCTCTGCAGAGCTTTCGAACACATGCATGCACGCAGCAAGACTTCTTAGGTGCACCAGAATCTTCCTAAGCCCACAGTCACACTGACATGTGAGGACACCAAACATGAGACTGGATGTTTTTGGCTGTGATGCTGCTCGATATCTGGAGAAACAACACTGAAATCCACTCACTTCTAATTGACTACAGTGGAAGTTGGATCAGAAAGTGCTAATTAAGAAATACTAGAAAAAAATTTTGTATTTTATTACATTTGTGCAGATCTGACTCTGTGACATGAATTAATCTAACTTCAAAGGATGAAATGTCATAATTACAAAGCATTGCATAGAATATAACCATTTCCAGGCTATTATGCAAACCCAACTGAAATAATATTATGGGTACAGGATTACTCTAGTTCCCTAATCCCAAGAGGAAGAAAGATGTGACTTATTTTCTCATCCTGACAAATCATCTTAAGACATTGCTGAATCAGGCATGCCTGCAGATTAAGAGGAAATAAGTAAAAACATTTAACTTTTATTATTGAGTTTGAGGACTCATTAATGAGAATGTAAAAGTAAATCTCATTTGAATCCCCACATTGTTCATGATATTAATCCTTAGATTTTGTAGTTACTTTGGAATGGACAATGAAAAGAGCTAGAAAAGGTCATTTCCACTGTTATTCATTCCTATGCAGTTTCACCCTCAGGTTCCTGCACAATACAGCAGTCTTCATGGCAAACATTTCAGGGGAAAGTGTTTTAGTTGCATAAAGGCTACAACTGTTCCTACTACACTAAAGCCATAAAACTATTGCAACTGAACCACAACTTGATAACAGCTTAATGGCATAAAGCAGTATTCGGACTAAATTGAACCTGATCATATCACTCTAAAGTTCTTTTCCAAGTTAAAAAGCTTTTATTTACAGTCTTTACTTACACCCAAGAGACTTTGACATATTTTAACTAACCTGCCTTCCTTGTCTTCTTAACCTTGGCCACTTTCCAAGAAAAAAGATGTCATCTGACCACAGATGGAGTTCGATTTCCAGCAGCAGAATTAACCCACAACACAAAATCCCTTATGTTTATTCACTGAATGATGGGGAGTATCCTGGGGAGTTAGCTTAGCCAATATTTCTTTGACGAAACAGGTAGGGACAAACAAGGTTGAGGTACCTCTTACCACATCAACCATTTGTGTGAAACAAATCTCTAAATCCTGCCTATTTTAACTCTTCTGGTGTCACAGACACCACTGGGAAAGCAGAACATGCCGAGACTCACCAGTGGGTCAGTGTCATCATTACTGGTACTCGCTCAGCCTCCTTAGATATAGCTTAGCCTGTGTTGATGCAACCATCACAGCCTGCCATACTGCAGAAACATGGCTTAGACGGTGCAGTCCTGGCTACAAACACAAACTGGACCTCGGGCAAAGCACGCCGCAGCCCTCCCTCCACCCTCTGAGTACACACGGGAGGGACTTCAGAGCTGCCCCAGCGTTCAGACACCGTATCAAATGTACACAGCGTCTGCGTGGCACTGCACCAGACACCTTGGCCGATGAGGGCTAATGTAAGGACAACTGAGAAGCATTTATAGACCAGACAGCTTCAATTCACCCTTTGACAGAGCTGGAAAAAACATTTTTTTTCTACAGTGGCGGAAAGAAAATAAAAACTGGGATTGTATCAGGTTGAACAATGCCATGATCGAATCAAAATCTTTTCCCTGCCTCCAAGTGTCTTTTTCAGACAAGTGCCCCCCTGCACGTGACATGGCTCACATCTACTCCGGTCCTTGCTGGCGATAGGGATGCGATGTGGCAGTGACCTTACACATGAAGCTGCCAGTCCGGGTGCCCCACCTGCCTGCAGCAGAGCTGCCCCAAAAGCCTAATGCCTTCATTTCCCAACTCCCTTCCCAAGGCTGCTCTCCAGGAAGGAGCAGGGAGAATCAGCCGGCAGGGATATCTCAGCAGCTTGGCTTCATGACAGCAAGACGATGGAGTGGGAAGAAGCCCAGGCAGGTGATTCAAGCAAGCCCCGGTGGTGCAGGAGCACATCCCCGGCCATGGGATGCAGTGGGGTGAAGGGGTGCCAAGCAGGGCAGTATCGGGCTCCAGCTGGGAAGCTTTTGCTTGGCAGCGAGTGTGCTCGCTCCAGCTGCCAGCTGCCCGCTGGTGGCTCTCCCATCCCGTCACCACGTACCAGACCCAGCAGCAAGCAACCCCTTCTTCTCCCAGCCCCTGGGAGAAGGGGGTGGCTAGGACATTGTGCAAAAGTAAATATTTACATAGCCGGGGCCTTCCTTCCCCTGCTCTGTATTTTCTCCCCCTTCTTAAAATGTCACAGATCAGCTGTTTTCATAATTGTGCAGGAAATGAGTTCCCTGCTGGCTGGCAGCTTAACACCCTCGTGCGCCGTGGCTGCACCGCTTGCCTTTGCTGCCTGCTCCCGTATCCACCCGGGATCTTCAGGGGATGGGTTCAGCCAGAAGGGAGATGGGAGAAAGTCAGGGAAGCAGGCACACAGCAGTGCAACTACTCAGTAGTCCTTGTACTACTGAGAAACACCTTCTCCTGGTCCACGGATCAGATCAGGATCCCGGGAGACCTGATGCTCTGTTTATGTCACTTCAGAGCAAACATCCAAAACAGAATAACACAGCTTCCTGCCTGTATGCAGCAGTGAGTGCACTCAGGAAATTCAGGCATATTTCAAGCTTGCGACTTTTTCTTTGTTCTTTGGACAAAGCCTTGTTCACTGGAGATGTTGCTAAAAGGATTATTATCTACAGGAGACTTCTCCTCCCAAGAGGAAATCTGCTAAACACAGTGTGCCATTTTCTGTGTTTTGCAGGAGCTGGAATAAGGCTAGAAATATTCTCCCTTCTCCTCTCCGCATCTTGGAAGCTAATGATTTAAATAGACATTTAAATAGTGGTGATGACACTGCCTGGTGGGAACAGGCAGCAAATGTCTTTTCCTCGTACTCTGATCCAATGGTTTTACTGCTTGCCCAGGAGGGTACCAAGCTGTTCTGTATTTGGTGGGAAGAGTGACATCCAATTGCATTTTTCACCCCAACAGTGCACACAGTGAAAAAGTGAAGCCTGCCCGTCAGCCCCAGCACCTGCAGTAAAAACCACTGAGTGCCAAACCAGACTGTCACTGTTTTGCTTATTCCAGGTCAACCCCGTGCCACTCACAGCCCTGAACATGAGAAGGAACCTGCAAGTCTGAACTTGCCGATGGTTAGGATGTAAAATCAGAAGGAATGTAATTTTCTGCTCTTTATTTAGAGGTGGCAAAACCCTGATAGAAAATGACATGGTGAAAGTGCTTAGTTTCAGACCCAAGGAAATTTGAGAGCAAACATTAATTACCCCTATCCCGAGTACAAGCCTGGGGCCTGTATTAGCACCTCTATGAATGGCAGAAGCTCAAGAGGATTGAGTTTCCCATTTCTAGGACTCACTTTCTTTTCCTCATCTACATACCCTCGCTTTCCTCTTTCTAATTCCCACGCTATTCCCTCTCTCCACTTCAGTTTTCCCTTTAAGCAGGACTACAACTCCAAAAAAGTCATAGGTGTTAGACACTGCCATGGGTTATTTCATTATAATGGAAGTAGATTCAGTTTGGCAAATCCCTGCCTGCAGTATCCCCTCACTCTGCTCCTAAGTATAAAGATCCCCTTATGAATAAGAGCAAACGTGTTCATGAGAACCTTAAAACAGCCACATCATGGAGCAGAAAAGTCTGCAAACATACCACACTTAAGAACATCAGCACCCAAAAAGCTTAATAAATAGAGAAAATAGAGTAGCAGGAATCACTTGTGATCAAGCAGCAAATTCCCAGGTTCATTGTTTCCAAATCCTCAGGAAAAAAATAATCACAACCTATTTTAAGCATGTGAGTATATAAATAAATCAGCTGGCCCAGCCAAAGGCAAAGTGGGATGAAAACAGATGCAAACAGAGGTCTAGAGCATTACTTAGCTGTGAATCTCAGCTGGGCTCTGCTCTCCTATATTGCCCAGGCAGCTTAAATTGAATACAACAGAGACAAGATCTGGCAGAGAAGAAATGTCCAGAGCAAATCTCAAGAGCCTATGGGACTGTAAAACCATCATAGTCCCTGGCAAGCCTGACTCCTGTGTTAACAAGCACTTTCATTATATGGATCATTTGTTGATGGATTGTGGGAAGAAGTCAGATTTCAACCCAGAGATGAAGACAAGCAAATCCTTATATAAAGTCACCTTTTCCCCAGCCTGTGGGTTGAATGCAGAATGCTCTCAGACTTGCTACATACCACCCACTTCAGATTACAGACTTGCAGAGTTATTTTTAAAAAGAAATTATAGTAGTAGAGGGCACACTCATCTGGAACGGCTGCCTGAGGAAACGACGAGCCCAGTGCAGCTCAAACTGCTTTTCAAGTCTATAAGCGTGTTTATTTATTGCCTTTAAAGACATGAATCAAAATCCAACTAATTTCTGCGCAAAAACGTCTGTATATTTCCCCAAGGAATCCAGGCAGCTATACTGCACTGAAAACCTGTCCTGGTTGCAGGCAGCTATACTGCACTGAAAACCTTTTTGGTTGAGCATCGAGCATTGAAAAAAAATCCCCATTAGCTCTGGCTTCAAGCAAACCCCAAACAAAACTTTTCCATTCTTTGTTTTCCCTTGAAACTGTGGCTTGGTAACTACAAAACTCTCATCAGGAGACTCAGATGGTCTAATAGAGGCACACCATGTTCTGCTCTGCATACGCCGGTTTCTGCCCAAAGGTGGTTTCTGTTTGAGCAAAATACCAGCTCTTAACACATGAGGGAAGAAAAAAATATTCTCTAGGTTTTTGCTACTCCAGTATGGGTATTGTCCTTCATTTCAGCTGCTGTCTTGTAGATTTTGGATCTGTACCCTGTGAAAGGACTCAGAAGAGACCGAAAGGGATGGAAGAGGACCACGTACTCGGGCAGGAGTCACCATCATTTCCCTAAATTTGAAAGGGAGGGTATCTTTCAGGATTTGGAAATGCCTAAAGAAATCAAACCCAAATCCTTCAACTATGCTGCATGCGAGGCTCTGCTCATGCTGTGCCTCCACACAAGAGGATAGCTGAATCCACAGAGGGCCTTGGGTGGAAAAGTACACAATAAATACCTGCAGCAAGCAACAGGGTCAGGGCCCTGCTTTATTTAAAAAAAACAAAAAACAAAAAAACAAAAAAAACAACCCCACTCACCCACTCAACCATTTTTCTCCTTCCCTTTGTAACAAAATTGGGCCTTTGGCTCAAGCCCTATTAACACCCAAAGACCTGCAGGAGGTCTGATGATGCCTTTGAAACAAGTTCAGTACGCAAAGCCCAAGGCCCCCCTGCACCCAATTACGTGGGGCTCATTACGACTCCGGCAGCTCCTTCCTTGGAGGGAAGCAAGTGCTCTAAAAGCCGGCGGTTGTTGGCAGCTGGCTCTTTTTTGCAGGTTCTTCAATAGGAAGCAGCCTAAGGGCATCCTATGACCTCATGCTTGACAACCGTAAAGACTTAAACCCTAAAAATATCTCCACAGAATCTGAAGAAAATAATACTCCTGCTTGCCCCCCTCAAAATCATCAATCCTCCCGCCACTCGGCCCAGGAACAACCGCTTCCTCCTGGCAGTTCTTGCTTTCCCTTCAAGCCTGGAGCCAACAGGAAATACATTCTCCTCTTATAAGAGACAGGAGATGAATTTTCCGCAATAGCTCTCCTAGCAAAGCAGAAAATAGAAAGAAACAATAGAAACTGCTTTCTCAAACAATACGAGCTTCTGAAGAGCAACTCACCAGAGGCACAGCATCGCCCATTTATCAGCCAGTCCTAAATAAGCCTGAGTGGAAACCAGCCAAGGACCTGTTAGCTGTCTTGCTAATACACTACCTTGGCCCAAATGTAAGTTCATTTTAAAGCAGGAGGCATCCTCCCCTTTCAAAGAACAGGAATGAAAACTGACAAAATCTATATTAAAAGGAAATTATATTGCATTATGGTGTGGCCCCCAAAAGGCTCTCCCACAGAATTCAAGTCTCCAGCATGCTACACCATGGGCCACCTCCCCATCCCCTGCCAGATCCTCTGAGGTGGGGACAGGGGACCGAGATGCTGATTTACTGAAGGTGGGTGGAAGGGTATGGAGGGACAAGAGCCCTCTTTCTCCGTCCGACCTGCTCACAGCCTGCAAGCCCCCTGTCCCATGCCCCCGTGCCAGCCCGGGCTGCAAGGCGCTGGATCCATGCCGCAGGCTCGCGTCTAGAGAGGGCACCAGCGAGGCTCCTTGCAGAGGTCGCTCGGTGAACTCGCTCCTGCACTGCAGAGCTTCTTTTCTGGGGGAACTGTTTGCTGCCTCATATTCAGGAGACCACGCTAGAGTGTCTCTGGTTACTTACACAGGTTACTTGTTATTTCTGTCACTCTTGTATTACTCAGCAAATCAGACATACGAGACTTGCCTGTGCATGTGCCTATCAAACCTGAAGTGACTACACCCGCATACAAAAGGCACACTGTTTAGGATGATTTAGTTCATACTTTAATCTAAAAAGTCACATATAACTGGGTCTAAGAGAACTTTATCTGATCTCTCTCCCTTTTTTTTTTTTTTTTTTTTAAACTTTAAGCTACCTTTTGACTGGCTCTGAACTGCTGTAACACTGATCTCTGCACGTGGGTCAGGGATTCAAAATGACGCTAAAATAACTTATTAATACCTTGCTGCCCGGGCTCAGAGAGCTGCCGAAGAGGATAATCAAAAAACCAGCCTGAAATTAAATAAATATATTTCTGCTACTAAAATCCCACTAAGAATTAGGACAAGGAATGTATTTCCTTTCAGACACCACCTAGCAACAACCTCTCCAAAGGAGAAAGGAGTCAGGAACTGGAATATCTCTGTGATTTCCAAGGTCCTCCTCAGCCAGCACGCTCTTTAAAACCCCTGTGCACTCTGCCTCCGCGAGGCAGGGAGAGTACACGCAGAAAATGCCTTGCACGCACTAACCAGGGCTGAAATTCAGTCTCTTTGACAAAATTATACACGGCCGCATTGTAATTTTGCTGATCCTGGTCTTGATTTACACAGGTGGAACAGGAACCGCAGGATCCAGAGGTCACCATAGTCCCAGTTATTGGGGGTAAGCCCATCCTCTCTGCTTCAGCACAAGAACAGCCTCCCAAGATCTCCGAACAAACGCTGCTTCTCCTGCAGCCCGGGGAAAAACAACAGGAGCCAAGCTGGAACACACACAGCCGAGAGGAAAACAAGCCACTCTCAGCACCACCGACAAAATCCTGTTGCAAACCTGCTTGAGCCTTTCTCCTCAGCTTCCTCTTCCCCCAAAAAAAGACAGTGTTTGAAAGGGGGGNGGGGGGGGGGGGGGGGGAACCACACAACACCAAACCGAAACAGAGAAGCAGACATAGCCACCTGGGATGCAGTTCATCGGCAGGAGATCCACCTCCCCGCTGCAGCCTGCGAGCGGCAGGAACGGGGGCGAGGACGGTCCCGGCCGGCGTTCGCTGGAGGTTACTCCCCGTCGTCCCGCATT
>VXAL01002513.1:21488-32405 GCA_013399475.1 Chauna torquata
GGAGAGGAGAGGAGAGGAGAGGAGGAGGAGAGAGCAAGTGATGCATAATACAATTGCTCACCACCAGCCAACTGATTCTCTGCCAGTCCCTGAGCAACTGTAGTCCCCTCAGATAACTCCCTCCAGTTTTATTGTCTAGTGTGACATCATATGGTATGGAATATCCCTTTGGCCGGTTTGGGTCAGCTGTGCTGGTTCTGTCCTTTCCAGCTTCTTGTGCACCCTCAGCATCCTCACTGGCAGGGCAGCATGAGAAGCTGAAAAGACCTTGACTTAGTGTAAGCACTGCTCAGCAACAACTAAAACATGTTGTCAGCATTATTCTCACCCTAAATCCAAAACGCAGCACCATACCAGCTACTAGGAAGAAAATTAACTCCATCCCAGACAAAACCAGGACAGTGAGCCAATTAGGCAAGGTGCCCCACTTGACCTGTTGTTTGCAGACAGGGAAGGACTTGTGAACGATGTGATGGTTGGAGGCACAGTCATCATGAAATGACAGAGGTTTTGATCTTTGATAAAGTAAGGAAGGCAGTTTGCAGAAATGCTGCCTTGGATTTCCAGAGGGCAGACTTTGGCCTATATGGAGACCTGGTTGATAAAGTCCCTTGGTAGGTGGTTCTGAAAGGTAAAGGAGTCCAGGAAGGCTGGACTTTCTTCAAGAATGAAATCTTAAAGGCACAGCTCCTCCCAGAAGCCTGCTCCTCATGGGCTCTCCCTGGGCTGCAGCCTCCTTCAGGTCAGATCCACCTGCTCCACTGTGGGCTCCTCCATGGGCTGCAGCGTGGAGATCTGCTCTGACATGGTGTACCATGGGCTGCAGGGGGACAGCCTGCTCTACCATGGTCCTCTCCATGGGCAGCAGAGGAACTGCTGCTCCACAGCCTGGAGCACCTCCTCCCCCTCCTTCTTCACTGACCTTGATGTCTGCAGGGCTGTTTCACATTTCCTCGCTCCTCTCTTCCAGCTGCTCCTGTGCAGCATTTTGTCTATTTCTTAAAAATTTTTATTACAGAGGTGCAACCAGTGTTGCTACACCTGCCCCCCACCCCCCCCAAAAAAAAATATTACCATATAAACTCAACACACAAAATGATAAGCTTATGATGGAAAGTAACTTTGCTGCACCTAAATGCATTGATCTACAATGGCTAGTTACAGAACAGCTTAGGAAAGCTTTATGGGTTGAACTCTCAGGTTTCGTCCTCTGATCACACAGATTTTTCTGCAGCCTGTATTCCAACCAGCTGTCACACAGCCAGTAATGTGCTAAGCCAGCATTTAGGCTGTGATAACTTTTGTGCATGGTCACAGATGGGTGATGGATGGTTCCTGGCACAAACTGCAGATGATTATGTATTAAAAAAGATAATGATAATTACCTAAGCATTTGGGAGCTCTTCTTTTTCCTGCTCTTGCCAGACGGTTGAAGGCAATTCCTGATCACTGTAACTGTGGTATGCCAGGTGGAGATGTCTCTCTTTCATATTGTACAGTAGTTTTTCTCCATACAGGGTTTTTCTTCATAAATCCTAGCTTATAATATTCTTTTGTAGTGTTCACTATCCTAAAATCCACCCCTTCTTTTAAAGAAGTCTGGAATTGTGTTATTTACTAGAGAGATCCCCTAATGTAGGTCAAAATTTAGAAGCAGGTTAGTATTCTATCAGCCATCCATATTGCATCTTATCATTTTCCTGAAGAAAACAGAGTCATTGACTGAACTATAATGAATTTTGAACAGCATATCCTTGTTAATGTTAGCAGATCTAACAAATAAATAAATAAATAAAAATAAAAAATTGAGTGTTAGTGATCAAGAATTACAAATTTGTTGTCCTGAAAAGTAATTGTAGGATGATTTTACCACATCAAAACAAAACCTTGCTGCCTTTTGTAATTGTCCAGTGGCTATTTCAGTTATGACAGTTACGTGTATATTCCTGTTCTATTTCTACTTTTGTTTGGTACAAGTGTTCAAAATCTCTAACATCTTATACACTGAATATAAAGATTAATTGTAGCAAGAATGAAGATTTCAGATTCTAAAATAATCTACTGTTAGGTGAAAATTCACCTTATTGAGAACATAAAGGTAGTATTTGTCTAATATTACTATGTAAAAGTTACACATCATATTGGTCTTCGCCATTGGTTTTATCTCCCTAGATAGTAATATAAGGAAAACTTAACAGAGTGTCATGGCTTTGGCTGGGACAGAGTTAATTTTCTTCGTAGAGGCTCACACAATGCTGTGTTTTGGATTTTTGATGAAAATAGTGGCAATGTTTTTGGTTGTTGCAGAGCAGTATTTGCATAGAGCCAAGGACTTTTTTGCTTCTTGTGCTGCCCTGCCAGCGAGGATGCTGGGGGTGCACAAGGAGCTGGGAGGAGATATAGCCAGGGCAGGTGACCCAGACTGACCAAAAAGATATTCCACACCATATAACATCATGCTCAGCCATAAAAGCTGGGGTAAAGAAGGAGGAAGGCGGGGGGGGACGTTGGGAGTGANGACAGGGAAGGACTTGTGAACGATGTGATGGTTGGAGGCACAGTCATCATGAAATGACAGAGGTTTTGATCTTTGATAAAGTAAGGAAGGCAGTTTGCAGAAATGCTGCCTTGGATTTCCAGAGGGCAGACTTTGGCCTATATGGAGACCTGGTTGATAAAGTCCCTTGGTAGGTGGTTCTGAAAGGTAAAGGAGTCCAGGAAGGCTGGACTTTCTTCAAGAATGAAATCTTAAAGGCACAGCTCCTCCCAGAAGCCTGCTCCTCATGGGCTCTCCCTGGGCTGCAGCCTCCTTCAGGTCAGATCCACCTGCTCCACTGTGGGCTCCTCCATGGGCTGCAGCGTGGAGATCTGCTCTGACATGGTGTACCATGGGCTGCAGGGGGACAGCCTGCTCTACCATGGTCCTCTCCATGGGCAGCAGAGGAACTGCTGCTCCACAGCCTGGAGCACCTCCTCCCCCTCCTTCTTCACTGACCTTGATGTCTGCAGGGCTGTTTCACATTTCCTCGCTCCTCTCTTCCAGCTGCTCCTGTGCAGCATTTTGTCTATTTCTTAAAAATTTTTATTACAGAGGTGCAACCAGTGTTGCTACACCTGCCCCCCACCCCCCCCAAAAAAAAATATTACCATATAAACTCAACACACAAAATGATAAGCTTATGATGGAAAGTAACTTTGCTGCACCTAAATGCATTGATCTACAATGGCTAGTTACAGAACAGCTTAGGAAAGCTTTATGGGTTGAACTCTCAGGTTTCGTCCTCTGATCACACAGATTTTTCTGCAGCCTGTATTCCAACCAGCTGTCACACAGCCAGTAATGTGCTAAGCCAGCATTTAGGCTGTGATAACTTTTGTGCATGGTCACAGATGGGTGATGGATGGTTCCTGGCACAAACTGCAGATGATTATGTATTAAAAAAGATAATGATAATTACCTAAGCATTTGGGAGCTCTTCTTTTTCCTGCTCTTGCCAGACGGTTGAAGGCAATTCCTGATCACTGTAACTGTGGTATGCCAGGTGGAGATGTCTCTCTTTCATATTGTACAGTAGTTTTTCTCCATACAGGGTTTTTCTTCATAAATCCTAGCTTATAATATTCTTTTGTAGTGTTCACTATCCTAAAATCCACCCCTTCTTTTAAAGAAGTCTGGAATTGTGTTATTTACTAGAGAGATCCCCTAATGTAGGTCAAAATTTAGAAGCAGGTTAGTATTCTATCAGCCATCCATATTGCATCTTATCATTTTCCTGAAGAAAACAGAGTCATTGACTGAACTATAATGAATTTTGAACAGCATATCCTTGTTAATGTTAGCAGATCTAACAAATAAATAAATAAATAAAAATAAAAAATTGAGTGTTAGTGATCAAGAATTACAAATTTGTTGTCCTGAAAAGTAATTGTAGGATGATTTTACCACATCAAAACAAAACCTTGCTGCCTTTTGTAATTGTCCAGTGGCTATTTCAGTTATGACAGTTACGTGTATATTCCTGTTCTATTTCTACTTTTGTTTGGTACAAGTGTTCAAAATCTCTAACATCTTATACACTGAATATAAAGATTAATTGTAGCAAGAATGAAGATTTCAGATTCTAAAATAATCTACTGTTAGGTGAAAATTCACCTTATTGAGAACATAAAGGTAGTATTTGTCTAATATTACTATGTAAAAGTTACACATCATATTGGTCTTCGCCATTGGTTTTATCTCCCTAGATAGTAATATAAGGAAAACTTAACAGAGTGTCATGGCTTTGGCTGGGACAGAGTTAATTTTCTTCGTAGAGGCTCACACAATGCTGTGTTTTGGATTTTTGATGAAAATAGTGGCAATGTTTTTGGTTGTTGCAGAGCAGTATTTGCATAGAGCCAAGGACTTTTTTGCTTCTTGTGCTGCCCTGCCAGCGAGGATGCTGGGGGTGCACAAGGAGCTGGGAGGAGATATAGCCAGGGCAGGTGACCCAGACTGACCAAAAAGATATTCCACACCATATAACATCATGCTCAGCCATAAAAGCTGGGGTAAAGAAGGAGGAAGGCGGGGGGGGACGTTGGGAGTGATGGCGTTTGTCTTCCCAAGGAACCATTACGCGTGCTGAGCCCTGCTTTCCTGGAAGTGGCTGAACACCTGCCTGCCCATGGGAAGTAGCGAAAGAATTCCTTGTTTTGCTTTGCTTGCGCACACAGCTTTTGCTTTACCTCGTAAACTGTCTTTATCTCAACCCATGAGTTCTCACACTTTTACCTTTCTGATTCTCTCCCCATCCCACCTGGGGAGAGTGAGCGAGTGGCTGTGTGGCACTTAGCAGCCTGCTGGGGCTAAACCACAACACAGAGCAATTCATACATCTGCTTCATTGGGAGATAAATTAACCCATATATTAATTGATTGTACAGTTATATTGGATTCCCAGTTTCTAAGTTTAGTAAAGAAAAGTCTTATCTCTACAAGAAAAAACTCTGACATGGAACAAAACCCCTGAAAGCTTTACTCGTAAGTGGTAGAGTCAGGATTTCAACCTTTTCTTTTACCTATCAAGTTCCTTACTTCCATGTTTGGGAAGTGAAAAAGAAGGTTGCTTTCAATAATAACTTGCCTAAATTTTGTTTACCAACTTGTTATCTCTTCTTTTAAAGACAGTGTGACCCAAATACTGCACACCTGGACTTCTTTCCTTAATGAATACTAGTTCTAAAGATTCACAACAAGCAATACATTTTGACACAGAAATCTATGTCCCTTTGAGTGCATAAGAACGGATTAAAAACAAAACTTCCTTTAGAATAGTGGAAGTGAGTGGTTGGCTCCCCAAACTGTCAAACACTGTCAGGCAGTTCAATGAGAATATCAAATTAATTAGAATGCAGACATCACATTTAGGTTTTCCTTTGATTCCTAGATAAATCAGTGGGAATTTTTCCACTAATGCTTTGGGAACAGGATCTAACAATCTACCATAGATTCTGTTTTGTACTTTTTTTTTTTTTTAACTTTCTGTTCAACATTCATTTAAATGTATATTTATAGTCAGATCTAATTTTATCTCCTCCACACTCCACTCATTCATCACTCCCTAATGGATTGTTCCAGTCACTCATTTAAAAAAAAAAATGAAAACAACAAAACAAGCAAACAACAACGACAACAAAATATTGGCAGGTTTGCTTAGATAATGCTATATGACAGATAATTCTGACAGTCCTGTTTTCAGACAACTGTATGTGGTGGTTTTACCCAGCTAAACAGCCAAACTCCACCACAACCGCTCGCTTACTCCCCCTCCTCAAAGGAAGAGGGGGAGAAAATACGATGGACAAGGGCTCAAGGATTCAGATAAGGAAAAGAAAGTTGCTCACTAATTACTGTCATAGGCAAAACAGACTCAACATGGGGAGATTAATATAATTTATTACTATTGCTAGCAGACTAGAGCAGTGAGAAACTAAAAGCAAACTAAAAACACCTTCCCGTCCATCCACACTCTTCTACCTCCTCCCCCTGAGCACAGCAGGGGAATGTGGAATGGGGGTTGCGGTCAGTCCGTATCGCTTCGTCTCCGCCGCTCCTTCATGGTCGCTCTCTGTTCCCCTGCTCCAGCATGGGGTCCCTCCCACGGGATGCCATCCTTCCCGAACGGGTCCTGCGTGGGCTTCCCACAGGCTGCAGCTCTTCAAGAGCTGCTCTAATATGGGTCCGTACCACGGGGTCCATCCTTCAGGAGCAAACTGCTCCAGCATGGGTCCCCCACAGGTGGCAGCTCCCACCAGATCACCTGCTCCTGGGGGGGCTCTCCATGGGCTGCAGCCTCCTTCAGGCCACATCCACCTGCTCCACCGTGGGCTCCTCCATGGGCTGCAGCATGGAGATCTGCTCCGCCGTGGTACACCATGGGCTGCAGGGGGACAGCCTGCTCCACTATGGTCCTCACCACGGGCTGCAGGGGAACTTCTGCTCCGGGGCCTGGAGCACCTCCTCCCCCTCCTTCTTCACTGACCTTGGTGCCTGCAGGACTGTTCCTCACTCCTCTCACTCCCAGCTGCTGTTGCGCAGCAGTTTTTTCCCCTTTCTTAAATATGCTCTCACAGAGGCGCAAACAACATCGCTCATTGGTTCAGGTCTGGCCAGCGGTGCGTCCCTTTTGGAGCCAGCTGGAGCTGGCTCTTATCTAACATGGGGTAGCTTCTGGAATCTTCTCACGGAAGCCACCCCTGTGGCCCCCCTGCTACCAAACCTTTACCACATAAACCCAATACACTGTATCTATCGGATTTTTTTTTTTTCCTGATGAGCTCCCTATCAAAAAAGTCTTTAACAGTGACACAAGAAATAGTAAAAATACATAAATAAATAAATAAATTAGTTCTTAACTAGATAAATATTATTACTGTATATAAGGTTTAGATGTTACTGCATCAAATTTAAACATTATCTAGTGATTTGAATGATGTTTTTCACATTGTTTTTCATTACAGAGTATGCTGAGACATCCGTTAAATTCTGGAACCATTTTAATACAATACAGAAAATTCAAATTTATCAAGAGGCTAATCTTTTGTCTACAAAGCTCTGTTTTGATTGATGATAGCTGTTCTAGAAATGTGTAAAAATTTATTTTTGACTTGCAGTAAGAAAGAGTTATTTTTCAATGTGTCAAGTACATATATAGAAGTGATAGTGACTTTAAACTTACATGTGCCTTTTCAGTACAGTTCTTTATCTTTCTTGTAACTGGTCTTAAAAAAAAAAAAAAAAAAATTTCTGTGGTTTTCTTAAATGATTATTTCAACAGTATTTGAATCAAGCTATTAACTCACTAAGCACTGAATATTTTTGAGATCATGCAAAGCATGTAGGCTGCCCTAGCATTCACCATTAGCTAGACTATGTATTGCACATTCTGAAATACACATGGAAGCCACTATTCTGGTGAATTATCATGAAGGACTGTAGCAAAATGTTGGCTGTTGTTTTTTAGAGGTGTACTTGAGGACTCTAGAACAAAGTCTGGCAGCAAATGTTTTTCTGTTGTCATAACTCTACATGGCCTTCTAAAAACTTCATTCCACCTTCAGTAGTGTTTATCTTGTTCTTTGAGGATGCTTAAAATCATCAAGCACCTAACTGAAAGCCAACATAATGTTCAGGTAGGAGTCAATTCACATATTTTCTTTATTCTTTGTATATTCCTTAGTGGGTCTGACATGCTAATGTACAGTATAAATGCTAAAAACATGTTACACAATAACTTTAATGGCATTGGGTCTAGTATGCTAACTGATGACATTAGGTAGATGAAGTGCCAAGTTAACATCATTGAAAAGACAACAGGATAACATTTTATTTTAATAGCATTTTAATTGGTGCTTAATTATGTAATGGAGATGTACATAGTGCCTAGTGTAATAGTCCCTCTCAACAAAGGTTATTCAAATGTGCTATCACAGAGTATGTGTTAAACTGCATTTTCAGCCTCCTGCTGATGTCGTTGGTAGGAAAGTGCTATTTTGTGGAGAAGAATCACAGGTATAAAGGCACTAAGTGAGCATTATCCTCTTTGGCTAAAGAGTCAGAACTAAAGTTAAATTTGTTCCATATAATCCCAGATTTCCACGTGCAAACACTGAATCTAGATAATTGCTTTTCATGAATACCTGGTAGTCAACTTACACCATAAGTCACTTTTAAGGGTGGCATAACATGAATGGGTCTTTGTGTGCACCAAATATTGGTGGATTATGCATGTTTCCCTGCAACAAATAAATACATTAAAAAAAAAAAAAAAAAAAAGAATTTGAGCAGCTGTGTAGGTAAAAATCTTCTAATTGTACAATTCCCCAACTCCATATGAGTGGAAGGGGAATACGCATTTGTAGGAGGCAAAAGAAAAATCCCACTTAAAGTGCCATATATACTATAAAACATCTATTGACATCAGTTGGACTTTTTTATTATGCAGAAAAAAAAGAGATGAATGAATGGATGAATAGTCTAATGTATTTTAAGCTATCACAAAATATCTCTTTATCACAAAAAATGTTCATTTGACTCAAGTAAGTACTGGATTCTGCCAAAAAAAGTCTGGTGCCACCTGTCAGGCAGCCTCAATGGGCCTCAGGATTCATAGATTTCAAGTCCAAAGAGACTACAAATTTCTCTGTTATGATCTGTTGTAGACCACATTGCCAGTGCATTTCCTACATTGTTCTCTTACCGAATTCTCACACTTGTTTGATTAAAGTACATCTTGTAGACTAGCAACTATTTTTCTGTTAAAGAAACTGAATGATAGATCATCCAATATCCTAGACTGATTGTCTCATAGCTCTTAAAAGTTTGTATTTTGCTTTTAATCTAAATTTGCTTGACCGGAGATTCTAATGAGATTCTTGATAGTTCTTCTCCTGCTACATTACAATGGGGTGCTCCATTAAGATCTTTCCTTTAGTTCTTTAGTTTGAGACCACATTCTTTACAGAACCACTGCCTTTCAGGGCATTGTCTGGTTCCTAATCTCCTTTCTTCGTGACATGATCAGGCATTCTATTGTATCAACACATGCTGTGTTAATCAGCCTGTAACACTAATCAGTTCCTCTGCATGGCTACCTTCTCTTCATTACAACATATCAGTAAAACTAATCTCTGTGTCATTGGCAAATGTCACCAGAAATTAAATATATATGCTGTCAGCTCTATTTGTCCACTGGAGGCTCAGAACAAAGCTTTGCAAAACAGTCCTTGCAGTGCCTCCATACAAATATATTCTTAGTTCACGACTGCTTATTGTTATCAGTTAGGTGGTTCTTAAGCAGTTTTGCATGTATTTTTTCAGAAGCCACATTACATTTTTTTTTTTTTGTCAGAATATCATATAGAAACAAATATTTTAACCTGTGTTGTTAAATACTTTCTGTGAAATTTGCTTTTAAGCCATTTCCAGTTGTTAACCATAATGATATAAAAACATTGAATAGAAAATACACCATGGTAGGGAGAAATATTTGATTAATGTGTTGAAGTATGTGTTATCTTTGCTGCATCTGTGCTAAGTCATATATTATTATTAACCACTTCCATTTAAAGACAGAAATATTGATATGATTATTGCAAAAAGTCTTAATCCTGGTTCTCTGGGGGCTTAGGGGGTGGGGTGCATAGGTAGTTTAGAGCTAGAGCTATATTGATTTCTATTTCTGCTTTCAAAAAGACCCAATCAAGCACAACATGCTATAGTCTCTATACTCTTTTCTAGTACACTCTCGCTCTTGCTACAACGGAATCTCAACACATTAAGTCTGTTTCTAAATAAATGCTTGTTACTGCACTAAATTCATGAAAAACAAATCAATATAATACTGCTTATAATGACTGTGCTTTTTTGTAAATCAACAAATCTTCTATTAATTAACCAGTGATTTAAGTCAGCTTGTGAAAATTAATCACAGCCTGGAAAAGTCATTTGTCCTTGTGTGGTTCATTAAGACAATGTTTGCCCTTCAGGCAAGAAAGCAGCAAGTAAATGCAAAAGAATGAGCGGATTAAACTAGAGTTGCAGTGAGCTGTTTACCAGAGACTCAGGCTCCTACAAACACGCCCACTTCTAACATAAACTTTTTGCAGTTTGCCTGTTGGGCAGGGGATAAAATAGCAAACGAGAATTCCTCGTTGATCCACTGAACATTTCAATGTAATCCATGAAATAAACACTTCATACTGCTCAAGATGTTATAGATAAGTATGCCCAGAAATGTTGTGAAACTGGTAGCCATAGAACACTCTGGATGTATGCAGAACATTTATCAAAGTAGAACTTCACATAAACCTGAGCATTTCTTTTCATTTTGGTCTAATTACATAATGGCATAACATTGACTAAAGTACAAAATATTAGTAGCAGATTCATGCCTACCATAGTCTAGCACCAAAGATAAATACTATGAAATATATTTGGGTTTGGGGGGAAATGTGGGAGTTTTTCCTTGTGGTGGTTTTGCCCTGATGGACAGCTAAATTCCACCACAACAGTTCTCCCACTCCCCCTCCTCAAAGGGAAAGTAGGTGGAGAAAGTACAAGGGGAAAGAAAAAGGCTCACAGGTTGAGATAAGGAGAATTTAATTAAAGGGAAAAGAAAAAGGATAAAAAAAAAAGAACAAGCAANGGGGGGAAGCAAAGGCTGTGTGGAAGCAAAGACAGACAGAAAACAATTATTCTCTACTTCCCATCAATGAGCGATGTTTGCCTCAATACAGGTAGCAGTTGTTCAGAAGGGCAGACATTTTCATAACAAGAGCTCCCCTTTCTCCTTCCGCTTTCCCAGCTTCTGTTGCTGAGTGTTACACCACATGGTACAGGATATCCCTTTGGTCGGTTCAGGTCAGCTGCCCTGG
>VXAL01002513.1:32553-56806 GCA_013399475.1 Chauna torquata
ATGCTGTGCCAGCACTGCTCAGCAATAGACAAAACAATGCTGTGATATCAGCGTTGCTCTAGTTACAAGTGCAGAGCACATTACTGTGTGGGCTGCTGTGGGGAAAGTTAACTCTATCCCGGCCAGACCCAGCACAATACTTTGAATAGGGAGTAAGAGACCTAAGGCCCCAAGATCACGAATTACTGCTTTAAGTTCAATTATGAAAAAAAAAAAGAAAAAAAAAGTATGTAATAATTAGAAATAACAAAAAAACTCTACTCCGTATGAAATATAGATAGATTTCTCTGGAGGTGTCCCGGTTTTGGCTGCGATGGAGTTAGTATTCTTCATAGTGGCTGGTATGTGCCATGTTTTGGATTTAGGAGAGATATAATGCTGATAACACAGACGTTTTAGTTGTTGCAGAGCAGTGCTTAAACAGAGTTGAGGACTTTTCAGCTTCTCAGACTGTCCTGCTAGCAAGGTGGCTGACGGTACACGAGAAGTTGGGAGGGGACGGAACTAGGACAGCTCACCCAAAGTGGCCAAAGGGATATTCCATAAGATATGGCATCATCCAGAACAATCAAAACTGGGAGGGTTGGCCAGGAGGGCGGCCACTGCTCAGGGACTGGCTCGGCATTGTTCGGCAGGTGGTGAGCAATTGCATTGAGCATCACTTGTTTCATACATTATTTTTATTATTATAACTATTATTATTATTATTTTTCCTTCCTTTTCTGTCCTATTAAACTGTCTTTTTCTCAATCCATGAATTTTACCTTTTTTTCTGATTCTCTCTCACATCCCACTGGGGTGGAATGTGCAAACGGCGGTGTGGTGCTTAGCTGCTTGCCAGGGTTAAACCACAACAGGAGGTAATTTTATTTCTTTACCTATTACAAAACAGAAAAATGTTCATAACAGTGAGTCAGGAACACACCTTCATATGGTTTGAGCATCCTGAAATTGAATTAGGAAGATAATATTCCACTTCCAGAGAAAGGTGAAATGAGCCTACCCTTTTTTTTTTTTTTTTTTCTTTAATAGAAATAAACTCCATTGCACTGTCAGAAGTCATATTAATGAAACTGTGTTTAGCCTATACAGAATCATGTTCTATGTCTCCTACAGCTTCTGTGACTCCATTCCTACAGACACTTAGGGGTCATGGTAGATATTTCCTACAGCAGTCATACTCCTCTCCTCTCAGACTCCTTTTCTCTCTTACACTCTTCACAGTTCTCCATGTCTCCTCAGGAACTCCTTTGCTCTAACAAGTGTTTCTTTTCCTGTCCTTGGACCCCAACTGCTTCTGTCCTTTTTCATATTGTGTTTCCAGTTGCTCTTCCTTGTTCTATGATTCACACACAAGGTTTGGGCTGATCTTCTGTTCTTCCTGCTGATGCTGGTCTGGACTTACTTGTGATGATTGGTTGACACAAATCGAAGAAAACAAAAACTGAGTTCTTTGATTTTATCTCAAGAGGAATACTAGTAGGAGGTCTCTCCTAAGTGCATTATCTACTTTCATCAAACCTGTAGAATCTAAATATTTTTGAGGTTTCTTTCCTACATTCAAATTTAGTTTTAAATTGCTTGGAAGATAAAAAAAAAGTTATTAGGGACAAGACTAGTAGATATTTCTGCATAAGCTTCACTTCCATAGGAAGATAGAAAGTAAGCTAAAAGTGGATGAAGGGAATAACGCTTTTTTTTTTTTGTTCCTGTCATTGGGAGTAAATTGGAGACTCCAGGAAGCCATGCAAGTTAAGACAACCTCTGTGTGCAAGAACAGAGTTAGGATACCTATTTGGATACTCACTAAGCATCTCCACTCTGTAATTTCTAATAAATGCAGTTTTCATAGAACATTGGTATAGGTCCTTTCATCTGTTGAAAATAGCTGTTGTAACTATCAAAAGATTTTAATCAGAATCTGAGTGAATACTAATTCTTGTATTATATTAAAGCTAATCTGAATATAAAAGCCTCTAACTAACCATATTAACTGCACTTTGAGAAGTATTCCTAGAAGTTAGGAAATAAGATAAAATGATTTGAGAAAGTATACATACTAAAAGTCTGGTCAAAGGATTGCATGTCTTCCAAGGAATCTTAATGCAGTAAGGTTAATGAACAAGAGCCAGTCTTCTAATTCCTGACTCCAAACGCTCAAGTGTGTGTAGCTTTCTCTTGAAGTACTATCTTCTTTGCTGCTCACTTGATCAGCTCTCTCTTGTATATTTTAAACTCCAGTACAGTTGACTTGTTTAAATATTAATTTCTGCACATATTCATATGACCCAAACAGACATAAAGACTACTGTATGATGTGAGAGACCACAAATTAGAAACAACAAACTCTATTGAGTATGGTATCATTTATGGGTGAGAGTAAGAGTACTGGATGATTTGGAATTATACACGTACTTTTGAATGATAAACATAATAGCAATATGGGGAAATGCAGGAATGAGAAGACATAATATTTTTATTCCATTTCCTAGTATATTCTATAAATCTCCTTGATGTTATCCTTCATTATAGAAAAAAAATTGGAACCTTCAGTTGATTCCTTGATCTCTAATATTATTTTTAACTCCAAAAGGAAGGCTAGGAGTTTTGCACAACTTTGGAGCAGTGTAATTTCAGATAATTATAAATGATTTCAAAACTAGTGACAAAATAATGCACTGTGATGGATTTCATATAAATCACATGCACAGAAAGTATATATTTGTATTACTTATTAAAAGATAAATCTAAAGACATGGAAGGGGAAAATTATGGTAACAACTTAGCTTGACATGTTTCTGTTCTAGTGTTGACACTCTTTGGACAGTAAACCTTCCTTTAAGAATTTTAAACATTTATCAAAATTAACTGAAATTGAGGACATTCTTTACTTCTTAGGAAAAAGTTGTTTTCTTAATGCTCATTTGTGAAACAAATAATTGGAAATTCTCTCTTTACTCCCTGAAGGAAAATAAAAATTAATTCCAGTTGAATAATTAAATGCTTAATGGTTGTCATCCTTAAACAAAATGACTTCTGCATTTTTCCAGTGTACCTGGTCAGAGAAAGCACGAGAAAGAAAGGGAGTGAATAATAATTCCTTGCTATAACTTTGTGCTATTATGGTTTCTGATGAATGTTTATGCAATTTTGATGGCCTTAATGTTCATTTCATTTATTACTTCTGGGCTTCTGTTTTAATTGATTACATTTAATAAAATCTCACTCCGAGGTTTCAAGCCTGAAATACTGCTATTTGGGCTGCCAAATCCCACTGAAACCCAAAGGATTCTCCCAAGGCATAGGGGCTACCTGCACAAGCACATTGAGTGATTAGAATTGGGACATTATCTGAGAGTTAAATTGCTGAGAAAATAAATAAATAAATAAATAATATATATATATTTCTGTTAGAATAATCAAACAATTCAGAAGCAGTTCAAATCACAAACATGATGTTACCGTGAGAAGCACAGGGACAACATCCCTTTACATGAAAGTAAAATCATGAGGGAAGACAGGAAATAGGCCTTATAAATGTCATGGGAGATCTATTCTCTTCTCCCCTCTGTGCACTCTTATAGTGTCTTTTCTGATTGATGGATTCAATCTCTGGTGGGTTACTGGGGTGTGGCACTGTCCTTGTACCTGTCTTTCCCATCTGTCACCTTTTACAAGCACGCAGTTATACTAATAAGCTTCTGTGCCTATGGGACTGCTTTGACTTCAGTAAAACAGCTCTTATGAGAGACCATGGATTGTAGATGATTTAATAATGGAAATGTTCCAAAGAAGCAGAGACATATCTGTGGGACCAATAGGGTACTTGTAGAGAGAGATGGGTTCAAGTGGATAAAAGGCAATGGGGATAGCCAGGAATCCTCTAGATCATGACAGAGTGAATAAAACCATCACTTAAAACCTTGGGGAAGCAGAATATCACTTAATAGAGCAATAGAACTACTGAATGTTGGAGTTTTTAATCTGTTTTTTCTGTTCATGATCCTGAGTTTTGTGCTTTTGTTTTTGTTCGTCTTTATTGAAGTATAGAGAATTTGTTTTGTATCGAGGGAAGGGAAAACAAAACAAAACAAAACAGCACAACAACAAAGAGCTGTTTTCAGCTACACATGCTTTTTTTCACCACCAGGAAAAAAAGCAAAAATAACTCAAATTCATCCATTACCTAGTGTATCATACTGCTGATGGCAATAGAGATCCTGCAAGGGATATGACTTATGACACACTAGTATACTCATGGTTTGTGTTTTCCCCTGTAAAATGAAAAGTCTGTCTGAAATGGTAAAGATTTGCCATATGATATACCAAATGAACTTCTTCATTCTGAGAGAAAGAACCATAGAGAATGATAAAACCATAAGTTCAGATGATAAGGGAGACTTTCAAATTGCAAATTAAAAATCTTCCCACTAAAGTAAACAAACAAAAAAATAAACATAGCAGACAGACAAATACAAGCAGCAAATAGGAGAGGTTAAGGCAAGAGGGTGTCTTGGACTTCATGGAAATTTCAGGCATTTATCCTGCTGTACCATGAAGCCAGCCTTCTTTAGGAGTCCGTTCACCAACAAAGCTTTGGTTTAATGAAGATATATTGTCCAAAATACGAACAAAATATTAACAAACACTGATAGTAGGAGATAGAATTAGTTCCAGAATTCTTTTTTTTCTTTTTTTTTCAGAAATCATTCACAGAGATTTAGTTGGAATCCTCTGAGAGTACTGAAAAACTTACCTCAAAACTTCAGAGGAGCTAGAAAGAAATGAAAATAATAATCAAAGTACCACAAAAAAAAAAAAAATTATAAATATTGTATGAAGAAAATTTCAAAAGTTAATGTTGTTTAGACAAGAATTATTGTAATAAGTAGAAAGATAAATGCAGAGTGCAATAGAGTATTAAGTGACCTTGCAAAGGTTGGAGGTCAGTATCTTCTTGTCTTCTTTTTGCCCTGGTAGCAGCTGAGGAGAAAGCTATGTATGAGAAAGTCTTAGAGCCAGCAGAACCTGAAGTGCACATCTGTATCAAAAGGAAGTCATGAGTGTCAGTAGTAGGAGATTCTCCTGTGAGGACTACGGGAACTATTCTGCCAACCTGACTTGCGATCCTGGCTGGTTTGCTTCTTGCCAGGGGCTCATGTATGGAACATCCCTTTCCCAGGGTTTGTAGGAAAGCTGACAAGTTTGTAGTTCTCTGGATTCTTCTTGTCCATCTTGAGTTTAGCAGTGGCATTTGCTTTCTTCCAGTCTTCATGAACCTCCACAGTAACCACGACCTTTCCAAGATATTGAGTGGCCTTGCAACAATACTGGCCAGCTCCCTCAGCACTCGTGGGTACAGTTCATCAGGTGCTATGGTCTTGTGTATGTCAAATTAACTTAAATATTCCCTCTACTTATAATCATTCTTCCTTGCTCCAGACTTTTCCACAAGTCTTAGGGGCCTGGGATTCCTGAAGACAAATAGTGTCAGTAAAGACAGAGATGAAGAAGTCATTGAGCACCTCGGCTTTTTCCAAGTCCCTTGTCATCAGCTCCCCAGCCTCATTTAGCAATGGGTCTGCATTTTCCCCAGTCTTACTTTTGCTACTGATATTGCTGTAGAAGGTCTTCTTTTTGCCCTTCACAGTCCTGTTGTGGTTTAGCCCCAACAGGCTGCTAAGTGCCACACGGCCGCTTGCTCACTCTCCCCAGGTGGGATGGGGAGAGAATCAGAAAGGTAAAAGTGCGAGAACTCATGGGTTGAGATAAAGACAGTTTACTAGGGAAAGCAAAAGCTGTGTGCGCAAGCAAAGCAAAACAAGGAATTCTTTCGCTACTTCCCATGGGCAGGCAGGTGTTCAGCCACTTCCAGGAAGCAGAGCTCATCACGCGTAATGGTTTCTTGGGAAAACAAACGGCATCACTCCCAACATCCCCCCCTTCCTCCTTCTTTACCCCAGCTTTTACGGCTGAGCATGACGTTATATGGTGTGGAATATCTCTTTGGTCAGTCTGGGTCACCTGCCCTGGCTATATCTCCTCCCAGCTCCTTGTGCACCCTCAGCCTCCTCGCTGACAGGGCAGCACAAGAAGCAAAAAAGTCCTTGGCTCTGTGTAAATACTGCTCTGCAACAACCAAAAACATTGCCACTAGTTTCATCAAAAATCCAAAACACAGCATTGTGTGAGCCTCTACAAAAAAAATTAACTCTGTCCCAGCCAAAACCATGACAAGTCCTCACCAGATTCAACACTAAGTTGTTAGAAAACCCCTGTAGTTCCTCACCCATACCCACATACATCCTCTGAAATGAAATTGCAGCAGAAGATATATATTGGGTTAGACTAATCACTGGTAAATTCCTATACTCCTTGGTTATTTAGTCACTGTACAGTTTAGGCAGCAAGATTTGTGAAGGAAAAGTTATTCAAAGGTTACCCAGTTGAAGCTATTGTGGAAGTGAAATTTAAGACTTCAGAATGGGAAAAGCATAAAATAGTACATCAGGGCTAAATGGATGACTGAATCATTTTCGCCATGTTGTATCAGGTTTTCTCATGTATCGGGCATCTGCAAAAGATGCTGTAGAAGCAACAAGAATCTCTAGAATTATCTTGAATGTGATAGTTCACTATGCCTCAACTGTTGGCTGTGGGCACATGCACTGGAAAATAGAGCTTGCGCACCATCAAAAACTTTATTGAATTATTTCAAATATTCTATTTAAGTTTCAAGAATTATATTTTTATTTTTATATTACATGCTTGGATATTCACAGGTGGTGATATGTAATACTAGGATTGTATGTCCTGCCAAAACTGTTACTATGATAGAACATTGTTCCTAACCCAGCATATTTTTATTAACATTTTCAACAGCTAAGAGTAATTCATGTTCTGAAATTTTCCATGACACTTTTTTAGGTATAATCCTGATAGTTACATATCCTATGACTTGAAAATTGCTGGTTAAAATACTAAGAGGTGGGGGGAATTATCAGTTTTCACACTAAGTTTTCCACAGTAGATCCAGAGGCCTCTGTGCCTGTCTTCTTTCACTCTGTTCAAGCGAAAACTTTTAACACACTCACAAATAATCTGAAAAAGATATTAAACAGTGATGTGATAAATTTTTCTGCTGATGAAATTTATTCATGCCTGTCCTGGTTTTGGCTGGGACAGAGTTAATTCTCTTCATGGTGACTGGTATGGTGCTGTGTTTTGGATTTAGGTTGAGAATGATGCTGATAACACACAAGTCTTTTAGTTGTTGCAGAGAGGTGCTTACACAGAGCCAAGGAGTTTTCAGTTTCTCATACTGCCCTGCCAGCAAGGAGGCTGAGGGTACACAAGAACTGGGAGGGGACAGAACCAGGACGCCTGACCCAAAGTGGTCAAAGGGATATTCTGTACCATATGACGTCATGCTGAACAATAAAACTGGGAGGAGGTTGGCTGGGGGGTTGGTGCCACTGCTCAGGGCATGGCTCGGCATCGGTCAGCAGGTGATGAACAATTCCATTATGCATCACTTGCTTTGTATATTCTTTCATCATCATTATTATTATTATTATATTCTTTTCCTTTTCTGTGCTATTAAACTGTCTTTATCTCTACCCATTAGTTAGTTAGTTAGTTAGTTTTACTTTTTTTTTTTTTCTCCATTTGTCTCCCCCATCCCACAAGGCAGTGGAGGGGGAGTGAGCAAACAGCTGTAAGGTGCTTAGCTGTCTGCTGGGTTAAACCACAACAATGCCACTCAAAATTAAATCTGCCTCTGAAGAGATGCAGAAGAATGTCATGGGATACCAAGTGATTAGGCACAATGGACAAATGGCATCCAACACCTACAAATGCAAGACTATGCAAATAGGAAAAAAAAAGAAAACACTAAGTATACATAAGGAGTAGTGGTCTCTAAATTAACTTTTACAACAAAAAGAGATTTTTGAACTCACTATAGATAATTCTCTGAAAATAGCTCTCAGTGTCAAAATATGAGGAAACTTTGGGAACCATATCTGGCAGACTGAGTAATATGTTTAAATACATGTTATATAGTTCTGTCTTTGATGACCAAAATCGTGTTTTAACCAGAGATTAATTATACAACGTCAGAAAAGAAATACATTGCAGAGAAATTTTGTTTCTAGTGTCAGAGTGACCAGACCTATCTTCAAACATCTGTGGATTCTTCCAAGATATAGCCAGAACTCAGGGTTTTGCTAGAACTCCAGAACACTTTATGCTTTCTCATCCATTCTGAAGATACTTCTTTCATTTTAGGATTTTATTGTCTTGGCTACTCCCAGTGCTTCACCTAGCAAACAACAATGTGAAAACATTTTGGAAACAGTATTTTCCCCAAGGAAAAATACATATTATCAACCTTTAACTGTATCTCTTATACTCAGTGACCTTTTTTCCCAGGGATGTGCAGCCCAGAGGCGATTTCTGTATCTATATGGGTTCTTTGTTGCAGATCCAGGAAGAAATGTCACCTCTGCGGTAGTTTAATGTGCCATGTCTAATTTTTTTCAGACTCACTCTACCATTGCTCTTCTTTGATAAAACTCAGGGACTTAATTTTCAGGGTGAACAGCACATATGAATTTTATAGGAATGTAAAAAGTACTAAATTAATTAAAATTCAAAGGTCACTGTAAATTTTGGTCCTTACTGAGTCAATGAATTTGCTTTAATCATTTTTACTTGATTATTCTCTGCTGCTCTGAATTAACAAATAATACTGTTTCTTGTTTGTGACTATTGGACAAGGAAAGGTGATAGAGAAAATAAGATCAACTTTCTGATCACTTTGATGGTTACTTCATTGCTGTATGAAGTGAGAGTTCACTGTATAAAGGTACTTGACAACTGCACTTTTTTTTCATCAGATATTAAATAGCTTATTCACAATCTGAATTTGCTACAGTATGGTACAAATCATCTCATGCAGTCTTATATGTCAAACATACAGCAAGACTTAATCAAAGAGAATGAGTTTGGTACCTGGAAAGGAACTGCAAAACAGTGGGATAAAATTCCTAGTACTGTGTACCTTTTGGACAGCTGTCATCTTCCTATGGCCATGAATGGACCCTGAATGAAACATTCCATCAGGAATCATTTCAACTCAGAGCTAAGAAATTATTTCAGAGTTAAAAGGTGGAATTTGGACTTCTTTCTGCACAAAAAAAAAGGGATGGGATGACTGTGGCAGCAAATGGTATTTAAATCAGTCTGTAGTCCTGAAATATTTAAAGAGCAATCCTTTTGAAATGGTGCAGATGGTGAATGTGGCAGAAAGAAAGGGATAAAGATGTGGCAGTGAATTCTGAAAGTTGTGCAGGGCAGTTATGCAGACTTAAAAGCATCAACATGAAACCCCTTGAACTGGGAAGCAGCGGCTGATCCAGCCATTGATGCCTGGATATTTGGCCAGCTCAATGGGTCATTTCCTCTTATCTGTATCATCTCCTCATGGATTCAGCAGTCCAGACAGCAATGAGTGCACAACTAGGAAGAAAATGCCCCACATGTAGGGAAATAGCAGAGGGGAGAGAATTGTAAGGCTCAACACCCCAAAAGAAAAGGACTGCAGTACAGAAAAGAAACTCAATTTTAGGATAAAAAAACAAAACAAAACAAAACAAAACAATAACAAAATTAAAACACATGCACAACAGATTGGGACAACAGAGAGAAAGTTCAAGAAAAGAAGTGGATACACAAGGACTGTGGAGCATGAAGTAATATATCCCATTTTTTAAATAGAAATAATTATGGAGCTCTTTGTTAGATATAAAATATTATAAGGTTGAACCCCAGGAAGATGATGCAAACTTTGAGATTGCCCACTTAATCTGAACTGGTTCCGTAAATAAAAACGCAATCCATGTGTTCATCTCTTAATTTTTAAATACAATTTTTGCTTACATGCTTGAATTTTTGCTTTTTCTTTCCTTCTCATAGCACTCTATTTTGGGGGAAAATTTAAGAGGTCAATATTTGTAGGTGTGTGTACTGTATATAGAGAATGAGGAAGAGAACTACTGTGAAAGGAAAAGCTTTTGTGTATATTCAGTCCATACAAAGTGCCATGCACCAGCTCCTCACACTATTCACTGCTTCTCCTTTTGCAAACCCAAAACCTCTGTCAGTCTGTTCAGCTTTGCTGTTTATCGTGCATAAGAGTACAGGCATTTTTTTTTCTTGTTCTTCTCGCCAACCATGTATCAGTCATCAGTCTAGAAGAAATACTCTTCCTATTCTCTGTCCTTGTTGCTGACCCTCAGGCTACCCTACCTGCTGTAAAAACGATTTGCAAAGACAGTGCAGTCCAGTTTCTGCAGGTTAATGTTTCACATATGCTCAATTCATTTCTATGAGGAGCATGTGTACACACTGACTATAACAAAGCTGTTTAGGTTTGGAGCTTCTCAAGTACAGATGGATTCTGAATAATTAATGTTCCAATCTCCAAATCTCAACATGAGTCTTTTGAAATTTTATAGGCTGAAATCTTGGCTAAGTTTATGTTGAGTTTTACAAAAGCAGAAAATGATTATTCAAATCATCCTTTAGCACAATTTTGCAATTTCCGTTATCATAGATACAAAGAGATCATGAAGTCTCAGGCTATTCTCTCAGTGGCATGAAGTCTTAGGACATTGCTTATAGTTAATGTTTACTTCCTTTTTAGGTTACTCTTGGTTCCAAATCTACCTTATTATTACATTGGGTACCTCATATTGTGTCAAATTCTTGAATAGTGAAACCCAATATACTACCATGAATGGAAGTTCCCTAGGGAATGCATGCCAGCCATCTGAAATCACTCTTATTAATAGAAAAAATATCATGCAAAAGTGAAAATTGATTTTACTGAAATGTGAATTTCAAGAAATGAGCTTTTATATTTGGAAAGAGGTATTAATGAAATAATTATGCACTTTTACATCTATGTCTTACTGCTGCTTGGCTTCAAAATTATTCGGTACTGTGTTATTAGCAGATTCAAATCCAGACAGCTTCTATGATAATTTGCTGGAACTGAAAACTGATCCTAAGGATGTGTCTACATTTGTTTTACAGTAGTTCATAGAATCATAGAATCACAGAATATTCTGAGTTAGAAGGGACTCACAAGGATAATTGAGCCCAATTCCTGGTTCCACACAGGACCACCCAAAAATTAAACCATATGTCTGAGAGCATTGTCCAAACACTTCTTGAACTCCAGCACAGCACTCACGGCTTGGTACTGTGACCACTTCCCTGGGGAGCCTGTTCCAGTGCCCAACCACCCTCTCAGTGAAGAACCTGTTCCTAATATCCAGCCTGAACTTCCCCCGTTGCAGCTTCATGCCATCCCTCAAGTTCTATCATGTCTTACCCTATGTCCTACATCTTGCCTTCTAGACCCTTCACCATCTTTGTAGCCGTACTTTGGACGCTCTCTAATAGTTTCACATCCTTCTTATACTGTGGCACCCAAAAATGCACGCAGTACTCGAGGAGAGGTCACACAAGCACAGAGCAGAGCAGAACAATCCCTTCCCTTGAGCGGCAAGCAATGCTGTGCTTGATGCACCCCAGGATATGGTTGGCCCTTGTGGCTGCCAGGGCACACTGTTGACTCATATTCAATTTGCCATCGACCAAAACCCCCAGATCCTTTCCTGTGGGGCTGCTCTCCAGCCTCTCATCCCCCAGTCTGTACATGTGTATTTAGAATTATCCTGTCCAAGATGCAGAATCCAACACTTCCTCTTGTTAAATTTCACACAACGGATGATTGCCCAATCTGATCAGGGGTTTGCTTTTCAGGTAAATTCCCTAGTAGTCAATCTTATGACACTTATTTCTGCATCACAGCCTGAGGTTACACAAACTGAATACCTTTGGAAAGATACTGAAGCAGAAGATACACTCCAGAAAACATTCCAGCAGCACTAGGTGTCCACTATATTAAAGACACAACCTACAGCTGCACTAATCCTTAAGGTTTTATTTTTTTCAAAATTATTTCACTACATGAAACAAAGATGTCTCTGCTTATATCCCTCTTTCTTAACAGGTCGCTATTAAATTTGATGTTGAAGCTTCCTGAGATGAAAGTGGTTTTAAGTGACTCAATTAGGATGTTATCTTACACTTCCTCAGTTAAAGTAACTCTCTCTGGTTCAGATTCAGAGGTTTGTTATGTAACAGTGTCTTTGGAATGCCTTTCTCCGTGAGCAACTCATCTGAAACAATAAACTGGCAATACTTTTAATCTTCCCTGCGTTGTTAGAGAAAGGCTTTTCCCATTGATTCAATATTGTTGCCTATATCTTACATTCTCAGTGGAAGGGTCAGTCTGAAAGGAGCAGAGAGGAAGTCTCTCTAATTACTTTAAAAGATGTTAGCAGCTCCTTAGCATCTGTACAAAAAAGAGAAGAACTTTTTCAGACTGTGCACTTCAGAAATAGTGAGCACTGACAAACTGAGCACAGCCAATGATTTCTCAAAATATCATTTGAAGCAGATAAATATTACTGTTTTTTAGTATCAAAAAAGAGAAGAAATTGGGACACAATTGGGTTACAGTAGAAGAGTGATTGAAAGCTACCAATAAATTAGTGACAATAACGAGGAAAATCAAAGTTTTCTGACCTCGGATGTACTATTACACTCTTATTTTCTCCATATGTATATAGGAAACCCAAAATACATTTCTCTTTCTTTAAGTAAGTGAATGCTACTTTTAGCAGAGTGTGCAAAGTTCATTTCCTCATAAATATTGTTGTAAAGACAAGGAATTACTTTCATCCCTATAATTAAATTAAAATACTTTTCAATTGTTTTAAAAACAATTTCTTGAGCATAAGCGCATGTTGTGGTTTAGCCCCGGTAGGCAGCTAAGTGCCACACAGCCACTCGCTCACCCTCCCCAGGTGGGATGGGGAGAGAATCAGAAAGGTAAAAGTGCGAGAACTCATGGGTTGAGATAAAGACAGTTTACTAGGGAAAGCAAAAGCTGTGTGCGCAAGCAAAGCAAAACAAGGAATTCTTTCGCTACTTCCCATGGGCAGGCAGGTGTTCAGCCACTTCCAGGAAGCAGAGCTCATCACGCGTAATGGTTTCTTGGGAAAACAAACGGCATCACTCCCAACATCCCCCCCTTCCTCCTTCTTTACCCCAGCTTTTATGGCTGAGCATGACGTCATATGGTGTGGAATATCTCTTTGGTCAGTCTGGATCACCTGCCCTGGCTATATCTCCTCCCAGCTCCTTGTGCACCCCCAGCCTCCTCGCTGACAGGGCAGCACAAGAAGCAAAAAAGTCCTTGGCTCTGTGTAAATACTGCTCTGCAACAACCAAAAACATTGCCACTAGTTTCATCAAAAATCCAAAACACAGCATTGTGTGAACCTCTACGAAGAAAATTAACTCTGTCCCAGCCAAAACCATGACAGTGCAACAAAAAGGAGTACTGCCATATATAGTGATGGATACACTGGAGGGTTATGCTGCCATCCAGAAGGACCTCGACAGGGTGCAGAAATGGGCTGATGGGAACCTCATGAAGTTCAACAAGGAGAAATGCGAAGTCCCATACCTGGGGAGGGAAAACCCCAGACACCAGTATGTGCTGGGGGCCACCCAGCTGGAAAACAGCCCAGTAGAAAAGGCACAGGGGGGTCCTGGTGGACACCAAGCTGAACATGAGCCTGCAATGTGCCCTTGCTGCAAAGAAGGCTAATGGTATTTTTGGCTGCATCAAGCAAAGTATTCCCAGCAAGGTCAAGAGAGGTGACACGTTCACCCTACTCAGCGTTGGTCTACTGTACCTGGAGTACCGTGTCCAGTTCTGGGCTTCCTGATAGAAGAAAGACCCACACATAGGGGAGTGAGTCCATCAAAGGACCACCAAGATGACAAAGGGACTAGAGAGTCTCACCTATGAAAAAGGCTGAGAGAGTTGGGACTCCTCAGCCTAGAGGAGAAGAGGCTCAGGGGGGATCGTATCAATGTCTGTAAATACCTGCAGGGAGGGTGCAAAGACAGAGCCAGGCTCTTTTCAGTGGTGCCCAGTGACAGGATAAGAGGGAATGGGCACAAACTGGAACACAAGAGGTTCCGTCCAAACATCAGGAAGCACTTCTTTACTGTGAGGGTGACCGAGCACTGGTACAGGTTGCCTAGAGAGGTTGTGGAGTCACTCTCCTTGGAGACCTTCAGAAGCCATCTGGGCATGGTCCTGAGTAACCCGCTCTAGGTGTCCCTGCTTGAGCAGGGGGAATGGGTAAGATGACCTCCAGAAGTCCCTTCCAACCTCAACTGTTATGTGATTCTGTGAATCTGTGAAGCCAGGAGGTATTTCCAGTTAGAAATATATAAGGGTGGTCAATCATTGGAATGTGCTGCCCAGGGAAGCGGTAGACTCTCCGTTCCTAGAGGCATTTAAGAGATGTGTGGATGTGGCACTAAAGGACATGGTTTAGTGATGGGACTCAGTAGGTCTGGCTGGTGGTTGCACCAGATGATCTTCAAAATCTTTTTGAACCTAAATGATTCTATGATATGGCCTGAGAAGTGGTGTCAAAGCCCAATGAAGTCTTGTAACCTTAAAGAGTTACACCAAAATGAACAAGAAGAAAGAGAGATTCTGAACTTTTCTCAGGGTTTGGATTTTTTCAAGTTCATGGCATGTAACAGCAATATAAATATAGCCGGAGATGATGGCATGACATAACATTAGCAATTGGATAGCAAACACCTCTGTTAATTTGTCATTTAAATTTTTTACATTTGATCATCAAAAACCGCATGGGTAAGGATCTTTTTCTTCGGTAATGGCTTACCAACGGCTCAGGAGGAAAACAAAGGGAATGATCCAGGCTTCCAAAAGCCCATTTTCCCAAGAGATTCTAAAAGGTCCAGATTTTTGCTTCTGTACTAGAAGAACGTACCATAAATTATAATATCTGCTATTGAAGGAAAAGTTCAGTATTACTTTTTGTAAATAAATAAATAAATAAATCTGTATTGCTTTATTTTTCCAGGTAGTTTTGGAAACACCCATCATTCCTCCAGCGTCAAGGTGGAGAGTCAGAAAAACCTGAAAGTGGGAAAAGATACCTCAGCACAGGAATGTACCCTATTTAGTACAAGGGAACTAGATTGGGCTTTTTAGCGTGTCTTCTGAAAAACGGAGGATGAAGTAGTCATGAATCATAGAATGATTTGGGTTGGAAGGGACCTCAAAATCATTTAGTTCCAATACTCCCACCGTGGGCAGGGACACCTTCCACTAGACCAGGTTGTTCAAAGTGCCATCCAACCTGGCCTTGAACACTTCCAGGGATGAGGCACCCACAACTTCTCTGGGCAACCTGTTCCAGTGCCTCTCTGCTCCCATAGTAAAGAATTTCTTCTTAATGTCTAATCTAACTCTACCCTCTGTCAGTTTAAAGCCATTACCCCTTGTCCTATCATTACACTCCCTGATAAAAAGTCCCTCTCCAGCTTTCCTGTAGGTCCCCTTTAGGTACTGGAAGGCCACTATAAGGTCTCCCTGGAGCCTTCTCTTCTCTTCTCCAGGCAGAACAATCCCAACTCTCTCAGCTTGTCTTCACAGGAGAGGTGCTCCAGCCCTCTGATCATCCTCGTGGCCCTCCTTCAAACTCAATCCAACAGGCCTATGTCCTTCTTATGTTGGGGGTCCCAGAACTGAACACAGTACTCCAGGTGGGGTCTCATGAGAGTGCAGTAGAGGGAGAGAATTGCCTCCCTCAACCTGCTAACTGCACTTCTTTTGATACAGTCCAACATATGGTTGGCTTTCTGGGCTGCAAGCGCACACTGCCAGCTCATGTTAAGTTTCTCATTAACCAACACCCCCAAGTCCTTCTCCTCATGGCTGCTCTCAGGCCATTCTCCAAGCAGCCTGTTTTCATGTTTGGGATTGACCCGATCCAGGTGCAGGATCTTGCACTTGGCCTTATTAAACTTCATGAGGTTTACACAGGCCCACCTCTCAAGCCTGTCAAGGTCCCTCTGGGCGGCATCCTTCACTCCAGCATGTCAGCCACACCACACCACTTGGTGATGTCTACAAACTTGCTGAGGGTGCACTCAATCCTACTGTCCATGTCACTGACAAAGATGTTAAATAGTACCAGTCCCAATACTGACCCCTGAGGAGCACCATTCATCAGTGGTCTCCACCTGGACATCGAGCTGCTGACTGCAACTCTTTGAGTGCAACCATCCAGCCAATTCTTTATCCATTGAGTGGTCCATCCGTCAAATCCATGTCTCTCCAATTTAGAGACAAGGATGTCGTATGGGATAGTGTCAAATGCTTTGCACAAGCCCAGGTAGGTGATGTCACTTGCTCTACCCTTATCCAGCAGCACTCTAACTGCATCACAGAAGGCCATCAGATTTGTCAGGCACAACTTGCCCTTAGTGAAGCCATCTTGGCTGTCACCAATCACTTCCTTATTTTCCATGTGCCTTAGCATAGTTTTCAGGAGGATCTAATCCATGATCTTGCCAGGTACAGAGGTGATGCTGACTGGCATGTACTTCCCTGGGTCTTCTTTTTTGTCCTTGCTGTCCTTCCTTCCACCCTCTGTAGGCTTCTTTTTTGTGTTTGAGTTTGGCCAGGAGCTCCTTGTTCACCCCTGCAGGCCTCCTGGCATTTTTGCCTGAGTTCTTCTTTGTTGGGTTGCATCACTCTTGAATTTTGAGGAGGTGATCCTTGAATATTAACTATTTCTTGGGCCCTTCTTTCCTCCAGGGCTTTATCCTGTCATATTCTACCAGCAGATCCCTGAAGAGACCAATGTCTGCTCTCCTGAAGTCCAGAGTAGCAGAGTTCAGTCACAAGCCAAGGTTTTCAGAATGTCTGTTGTGGACTTGAAAGTGCAGAAAGGTTGATTTCAGACAGAAGTCATTGACATAAAGACCTCTTCTGCAGTTTTTTGGTTAGGTAAATCAGTAATATTTATGCTGTTTTCCTAAACAAAATGTCTGGATTCTCTTGAAATCAATCTTGAAACAAAATGATATTCTTGTGAAATCTTACTGTTTTGTCAGACTAATATATTTCCAGAGAACAAAAAATGTGTCTCTCTCTTCAGTAGCTCTCTATAAAATATCTTGTTTCTCTTACTGTCTTCCAAGTATCCTGTTTTACTAGTCCAAACAAATTCCACCTGTGCTGGAGTTCAGTTGCCTACATCTCAGCTGCTGCTCTGACAACTCTTCAGATATTTTGGATTATGGAGATATTTGCTGGCATTGCCTTGTCCTGAAGACGTTGAAATCCCTTTGCACTTCAGTTTGGTTTACAAGCTTCCTGGGTATATAAAAAAGTAATGCTCCAAAAATATGTAGATATGCTCTGTGAAGATAAACATCTATCCTAAGATCCATTGTATTTCTGGCTTCAGTGAAACCATTTATATTTTCTGTGGATGAAGTAAAATCACTAAATGTCAAACCAAAAATCCATGTTTTCCACTTTGTATGAAAATTTTGTAGTCATTGATATTACCAAGAAAATATATGTACACACACATACATATATATAGAGAGGGTGATTCCCTTTGTATGCCCTTATATCCTCAAGATAAGAACCAGTAGTCTGGATCCCAAGTGGAAGAAGATTTTCATTGCCTAATATTTTTTTTTCTAAGCAGCTAGCAGAAGAGACAACTAACTTCTGTGATTTCAGTGTCAGAAAATGTATCTCCCTGGCTTGCTTTTATTTCTTAGTCCTCTTATTTTGACAATGAATATTAATATCCCGGGGTGATTTTTTTAAAATCCAATCCATTCTCCTTTCTCTAAAGAAAATCTCTGAGATGATTCTGGGAAAAGTTTTCTTCAGAGACCAGTTTTTATAGTTGGAAAAGATTTCATCAGACTTGGCTTCCTTTCTTCTGCACTCTTGTCTTTCAATGTTTTCATGGGATTTCTGCCCCCAAATACCACTTGCAAGCACTTCAAACATTAAGTCATTCAGTGTCACAGGGTGTTTTTAATGTACCCTGTATGCTGTAAAATATCATGGTACTATTAGTTCAGCCATTAACTGAACTTAGCAAAAACAAGTCCAAAGCAAAAACAAACAAACAAACAAACAAAAACAAACAAACAAACAAAAAGAAAGAAAATAACTGAAAAATAGTCATGGCATACAGTTACAGAAATTTCATGTGGGGCTCAGAGGAAATCTGGACCAAATATTATTCCAGGCTGACGCTGCTAGTCCTTTCTATAGAGGCTATATCTGAGTATGTGATATGAACCATAATGTGAGCAAGTACAGAAAGAAAAATTCTTAGCACTGCAGATACAGTCTAAGACACCTTAAACAAATAAATCTAAGGCATTTATCAAATACGGCTAGTCAGCAACCTACATAACGCAAAGGAATAAGTGATTGAAGAACCCAGAGGCTATTCATAGAATCAGAATCATAGAATGGTTTGAGTTGGAAGAGACCTTAAAGATCATCTGGTTCCAAACCCCCTGCCATGGACAGGGGTATTCATTCATTTCATTCTAAAGTAGGTGCCTGAGATGTAAATTGCATTACAGACCTGCCTATTTCTAGGTATCATTCTTTCCTTTAACTTTTAAGGATCCTCAGTAATCTACTTATCAGCCTTGCTACCAATAGAAAGCTTCCCCTACATTCTGGTCTTACAAAATACTCCAAATATATTCTGTAAATTATTAAATGGCATCAGGTAAGTCATTAAACAGCAGATAAATATTCAATTTATTTGCCTTCAAGGAATGAGTACTTACTTTTTCCTTATTAATGAAAAATTCCACAAAATACTCCACAGTTTGCTGGCTGTCCCAGAAGGTTACCCTCTTCTTTGCTATTACCTGTAATTAATAAGATTATATATACATCACTTACCTTATCTCCCAGTAAGCACTATCTTTCGAAAGTTTATATTTTTGCTACTATTATTACTAACATTTCACATATGAAGAAAATAAATAGTCCTGCTAATTACCAATGGAAGAAATGAGACAGTCAGCTGTAGCACCATGCAATGAAAACAAACCAATCTAAAGCAGCAGTCCTTTGTCTGTGTTGTCATGAGCTTTCTGCTTTGCTAGTTACAAACTGACATTTTGTAATTTATTTTAGTATAGTCACTCAGGTGCAGTAAGAGGAGCAGGGCACAGGGGATGCCAACACCATCACAGAATAGACAGAATCCCTTCAATTGAGCAGTAGTTCAATAACTGAAATCAAAACCATAAAATTTTTAATAATTAGATCCCCAGAAGCCCATCTGAAAAGACACTAAAGAGACAGAGATATATATTCCCATATAACAGTATATTTCGTATCACAAGTTGAACTGAAATCCTATTTTTATGTGTTGTGCATAAACCAAAGAAAACACAAGGGTAACAAAAACAAAGACAGAAAAGATGTCACACAAAAGAATGCCTCATTGTGCTATAACCACTGTGGTAATAATAATAATAAAAATAATAATNTTAAAAAAGATCATCTCATCCTCAGGAAGTTGTCTAGACAGGTGAAGTAAGTCACCTGCTGGACATACTTCACTGATTACAGACTGACAGCAGGTGGACTACTTTACTGGTATAGGTGTGAGTTGCTTATATTTAAGACTAACTTTCAGCTAGGGTTCATTGATATGAAGACCTTTTCTATTTCACCATATGGGTAAATGAGGAATAAAGTCTACTACCAGTTGAGAGAAATTCTACTCCATAAAGCAAAAAAGGGATAAGCATAGTCATGGGAGACCAAGTATAATCATTTGAAAATAATTAATTCTGTCTACATTTTTTTGCAACAGTCAATACAAATATACTGAAAAAATAAAGCAACCTTGTGTTGTCAGAAAAGGATTTCATCCCAGAAGAGGAGTCATTCTCCAGGCAGTTGTCATATTAACTCTGGGGCATATGATGGCATTTAAGAGACCTAGATAACCAAGACTGCAAAAAATATAAATAAGTATGAAGATCAGCCAGAACGCTTGCAGCTTTGAAATTTACATAACCTCAAAAAAATTCTCTTATTAGTCACAAATACTGTAAAGGAGCTATAAGCTTGATTCATACAGGACCTTGCACAGATGTCCAGTGCAGCTGAAACACATTAATTTTCACAGATTTCTGTGAAGGTGTGTTTTAATTACCATGGTGCTATCTACTCAACAGATGTTTAGTGTAGTTGCATTAATTTGCAGTCAGCTGTACTGAGAGCCGTGGACTGATCCAACAGGATAGACAGTTATGTTTATCCTGTTTATCTAGATACTGACTAGGTAGTTTGCAATGTCTATCTTCCCTGCTACTCTCACTCTGCCTTGCTACTATCAAATACCTCAGGTTCCATTTCTTCTTGGCAGGAGCAGTAGGTATGACTCCCAGCACAAGCAATAGGTTTAGAATGCTACACATGAAGATTCAAACAGTTGTTTTTTGTTTTTTGATTGTTTGTTTGTTTTACTTCTGCAGTGTGTTTGTGTTTACTATTGACAGGAAGCACTGGGCAAAGTTAATGATTTTCTAATGATTCCACTATATAGACCAAAACCAGAAGTTTTGATCTAGTACTCTAGTAAATGACTCTGCTTTTTATTAGTGGTGAAGAAGTTATTTTTTGTTATTTTCTCAACAGCACTGTAAGCATGTTAGAACAGCTGAAACTGAAGACTGAATGATCTGTACAAAATAAAGAACTTGTGTAAGTATCATCAGATACAAGATATAAAGTAGTGCATGTGCTACTTCCTTTCCCTTCCCTTTCCCTTCTCTTCCCTTTCCCTTCCCTCCATTAAGAGCATAACTGTAAAATAAAAATCTGTGACTTACTGTCCTGGGATTCCTCTGAGCACATTCCTGGCTTTTTTTTTAGGAGGCGTCCATACAGACTGAAATATTTCCATTTAATAGTTGTGACATTTTTCTCCTCAAAAAATAAGTCTCCACGGTTGGTCAGGATAATTAAAATACTTATTTAGGGCCCAAAGAAAAAATTCAAAATACATTCATCCGAGAAGCATGCAAATTATTGTTGCAATATTTTTGTTGCAGCATTTTAATACTCATGTCACCCATGCACAAGAACAGGTTATGCAGCTGGAATTTGGCTAGTGGATATAAAACTTAATGTTCTGTAATATAAGTCTATACATACACATATATATTCATGGTACAGAACTGAAAACTTTGTACTTCTTTTCTAAAGACACTATAGAATATCAAGCACCATGAGTTCATATATAGTTGTAGTTCCTTGATGGAAAAAAAAAAAAAAAGATGAAGAAAAAAAAAAAAACCTACCACCATATTAAGTAGCATAAACTTGCTGACTGCAGGATAATCAAGGGCCTTATTGCCTAGACTCTTTAATGACTTGTGCAAACATTTTGTTTCATTAAAGTTTCTGCAGGTTTAAAATGAAGTACTTGTTTAAATATCTTTTTGAACAAATCTCTGATGAAGCAATTTGATTGCAGAAGACAAAAAGAATTAGTAGAAGTTTGTATTTTCTAATACTACAGAAATAATATCATAAATATACTTTGGTAAACTGAACAATATATTAGCTTTGCTGTTGTTGCTTTGTCTTAGGCTGTTGATTTTATTTCAGTATTTAATTTTACCTATCATTTGCAATGACAACAGACACACAAATCCAGAGAATGTTTCATCCTGCTTTTCCTAGATCTTAGTTCTCATTTTACCGTCTAATATACTATCCTAAGGGATGGGGAGGGGCTATTTCTGCTCATTGACTGTGAAGATAATTAGAAGATTAGCTTCCATTGCATATGTTGTTTTTAGATATTCACATCAGAGGCTCAGCAGGAGTTTTTACAAAATAGTAGCTAGTCTATAAAAAGTAATAATATTAAAATTTCTAAGTTCAAAAAAGCATATTTTTTCTTTGCTTGTTTGTTTTGTTTGTTTGCTTCCCAAATTATGCTTTTGCTGTAGTTACTGTTACTATGTTGTCTTTGATGTCTTCTCATATCCTCAGACAACATTAATACACACCCACTTTGGTCAAACACAGAAAGAGTATTCTATATGTAGATAAGATACTTGGTTTTGAAAATATATATCATATATGAAAAAATGCATAAAAGTAGGCCTATGGTTATTTTTGTTATTGTATATTTATTTTGTCCTAAAAGTGTTCACCACAATATAACAAAAAGTTGCAATCTGAATCATGCACAAGGTTTTTTTGAAGAAGGATATGTCAAAACAAGAATTTGAAGGTCAGGGCCATAAGGGCACTAATAACTCTTCCTGGCCCTGACTAGCCTCACTTAATGCCTTTCCCTACCTGTGCCTATGGGCCTTGAACAGAATTTAGAGTAAAACTTTTAGATGAAGACATATTTAGAAAGGACTTTCAAAACCAGCTCTTATAATTTACACTAGAGAAATCTGTTTGGTCGAATATATCAGCCTCATCTAAAAATCACCCACACAATATAAAACCAATTTGTTTTTAACTCTCTAAAGAGATACAGCCTGTGTGCATTCCTCAATCTTCCTCTTTTCTGCTCTTAGAAGAAAAAATAGAGCACAAAAAAGTTGATTACTATAAAGTAAAAATAGAAACTGAGCTCTCCATTTGAAAGTTTGAATAACTTTAATTTCTATAGTCAACATAAATTAGATTCGCAGCTGATACTTTTCATCCATTGACTTTTGAAATGTGCATTATTTTATCATATACAAAATGAGTACAAAATGTTCCACAAGAGAAAGTGACACTTCTGCACTAAAGTAATTCAGCAGAATTCTCCACAGACCTCAGAGTTTAAGTTATTGATTTTCTGTTGTAGTTCCTGTTAAAGAACATCTTNNNGCAACCTTTTTTTTTTCTCCCCAAACCAAGATTTTACTGCCAGTTAAATCTTGCTTATTAGTTGCTTTGTTATGAGAAGTTTTAATTAGCCAATTCTGATTACGTAAGATGTTGAACTAAGATAAGACTGTTCATTGTTCATCATATTAATTTTGGTTGGCTGGTAAATTTGAAAATTACTCATAACAATCCAGGAAGTATGAATTACTTAGTGGGACTAAGGTAACAATAAAGGAAGCTTTTCACTTACAAAAACATAACAAAGTATAAAAAAATATATTGAAAAAAGTTCATTTTTAATAATTCATTACCTTGATCAGAACTGTTTATTTATTAAATCACAGAAGTTTAAAACTAAGATTTTCATTGCTTTAGCACTGAAAAAAATTGATCTATGTGGTCTTTTGAACATCAAATGTAGGTGACGTGTCAGACTGAAGTTTAAAATCAGTGTGATGTTTCTTTTTGCATCTCCTTTCCTTGTTCTTCAGATAGCTGTCCCACAAAAAAATGGCTTTGCAAGAGAGGTGGGGAGAGGGAGAAAAAGGGAGAGAAACTCTTTCTGTGTGCATTTCAGGTCAGGAACCTAATTTAGAGGCACTAACTTTTTGAGGGAGCATTGCTTTCTTCAATGACTACAGAAAGACTTCGAGTAAACAGCTTATTTAGTCAGCTAAATCAGCTGCTGAAATTTATGTAAATAGTTTCTAGGCAGCTGTGAGTAACTTAGTTTTCTCTATATAAATGCACCCTTCTACACTTATTTACTATACTATGCATGGAGATATCCTTTTCCATGCTATTCATGCTACTTAAGTAACTACCTGTTGCTGCACTATTGAATACTCAGAGGAATGAGCAGAATGGCACCATGTCAGAAGTACAAGTTTCATTTAATTTATATTCATGTTTCAGTTCATTTTCTTACTAAAGAGAGTGGCCTTAGGTTGCTTGGAAATTTGAAAAATAAACAGACAAAATCATTTTTAAAATAATAAGAGTTATACTGTATAAATAAATAATAATCAAATAATAATCAAAAAGCACAATGGCCAACTACCTAAGAAGAATACCATGTGATACACTTTTTCAAAGCACATAATAAAATTTAGCATATAAAAGTAAAGTTAATATTTGCATCAAATTTCAAGTTCATTTAATTTCTGTAGCTTTTTATTTATGAATTGCTTGAGAACGGATTTTGAGAGTTCATTTTGTACTGACAATTGTTTGAAAATTTGTCTAAATGAAATTAAATTTCATCTATAAGAAACCTAGGAAAAAATGTAAAATGTGCTATTTAGACTTCATATTTTTTCAAATTCTCTGATTAATATCTTAGTTTACAATGTG